>PPJX02000047.1:0-111685 GCA_003705915.2 Lipomyces lipofer | reverse complement strand
GGGTGGGGGTGGGGGGGTGGTTTGGGGGGAGTAAGGAGAGAGCAAGTAGATATGGTCCTGGCAGACTCGCTGGTTGTTTTGCAAGACTCTGATTATGTGGTTACTACCAGTAGAGGCTCACCACGAGCATGTTCATTATCCAAAAGAGTACACGAAGCTCGCTAGCAAAACCCGCTGGTATATCGCTTATTTCGCATTCGCATTTTCCTGACGAACCCACGACATTCCTTTCCCCACACGTTGGTTAAACTCGGACCCGCACGTCACGCTACCAGTACCGTCATAGATGCACATAACTCTACGTAAACTCGAGGGAGATTTCCCGACGGCCGAGCGATGTGTGGGGCGCGCGCTTGCGCTCCGGTAAGCGCCCCATTGTAATACGCACGACTGCCGCCACATTCATTATGCTCCCCCAAGGCTCTCACACCACCCAGAGAAGCTAGCGACGACCAGAATATGGAACAATGGTGTTATTACGGGATTGTTTAAGGCGAAGCTTAAGAATTGCATTCCTTTGTCCGGAATATTTTAGCATAAGTTTCACAATGCCAAACAGAAACAGCTTCCGACCAGAAAATTTTTTCTGGCTTACCCTACCGTCACTAGCCCACGTATTCGCTGAGTCGAGCCACGCGGAGTGGTAGGGCTTAGGGTGGGCTAGTGTCTACGGCCTCGGTTCTTATCCAGAGCCAGTCAATGCGTGCAGAGGTGCCTGCCTGCCCAGTGTGGGGAATCGTTCTGGAAGCCCAGAGAATACCACGAGGTCCCACCAGCACAAGTGTCTCGGACACAGGGTCACTTATGGGATCTCCACCCCACAAACGTCGCAACCGTTCATTCGTATTGGATACGACGACCCTTTGGTCCCACTGCGCTTTGCATCATGCAGGGTCTAATCGCACGCAGGGAAGATCTCGCCGGTTTGCCGGTAGTGGACGGCATTTATGCAGGCACCACCAGTCTTTTTGTCTTCTAGAAGGCGTCTTGTCTCAGATCCGCTTGACGGTGTGCCAATTGTCCCTGGGTTGGTGACCCTTAATACAGGCCAGTCATCAAATGCCCCGCAATTCGAAGTCGACTAGAAGAACCAAGAGCTCAAAGACTATCAGCTCTAAAAGGTATTCCGCCATCAAACCAGGTTGCGCATAACACCCAATTATAATGTGTGCGACCGTAGTTAACTTGGACACTTTCGCCTCACAAATCAGACGGGCTGGACTCTCCATGACGTCAGCGCCGCCATTTGCACGTGCGCGCACATCTGCCAAGGTCGCAATACCGTTGAGGCGTATTTGCGTTCAATTTCAACGGATGCATAGACGCGTCTCGAGATCCAACTAAAATTGCTCCTCCAACTTGACGAAAGAATACTTCTTGTTCTACGTCTCAATTCAATTGTTTTTGACGCTGTTCAGATTAAATTGTTTATAAGAAGTGCTGCTCCGGCGATACAGACCAGTCATTCATGTACTGCGTTTCGTAATGTTCCGCGTTCAGACCCTTACTGGTGTGACGCTTAACGTGTCTGAGAACGCCGACATTCCCCTTCCGCAGCGGAAGGGCGCCACGGCACACGAGGCTGCCCAGCGAGACCGAATTATGGCGCGGGAGCGCATGCGGAGACTAAGGCAGAAGCGGAAGGACGAGAGTATGTGGCCCGGGAGCTAGCTACGGTATTGAGTTTGGGGATGCTAACGACTTTCTAATGTAATATAGCATTGCTTCTCAATACACTTAGAAAAATCTCACCGTCTAACGCGGCGCTGCTTTCATCGCAGAGCCGGGCAGCGCTGGCGAGGGGCCGGATAAAATCGACGTGGAAGACGTACTTCAACCAGTCGGAGGTGGAGAAGCTGCTCGAGCTGGGGGACAAAGGCTGGGAGTGGGGCCGCATCGCGCTGCTTCTTGACGGTCTAAAAAGCGCGGAGGAGGTGAGGCGGAAATATGAGGAGATCAGAGGGTATTCGCGAGAGTGAGCAAGTAGAGTCGTTAACTACTTCTGGTCGGTTTGAAAATTTCGATCCGAACCGGGCATGGAGCGTTCCTCGATAATTCCTTCTCGACTTCGCATCGCCCTACTTTTTGCAAGACACACGAACGCAATAATGGTATCCACGACGTCGACGCCCATGTCGGGCGACGCGTCCTTGCAGCACGCCGTCACGTACGCGTCCCAGTACCCCGTCGTCAACGTCAACCACGCCGACCAGCCTCAGAACCGCACGCAGCCGGCCTACAACGGATGGACCCACCCGCTCGATTTCTCGCGCCCACGCTACTGCTACAACTACTACGACCTGACCGATGAGCAGTACGAGACTGAGTTCCGCAAGTTCCTCGCGTACAAGCTCCAGCGAACCAACCGCGAGGCCTGCTACCCCACCGACGAGGCAATGATGGAGGATTTCCGGTCCCAGTTTGATCTGTACCTGAGGTATAAGCATGACATGGAGTTCTACTCGCGGCAGCACGATGCAGCGAGATTGAAGTTTGAGCAGGAGGAGGGGCTGTATAGGGAGTTTCTAGATAAGCAAGAGGAGGCCATAAGCGAGGAGCGGAGAAAGGAGAAGGAGGATAAGCGTATGTCGGACACGGTCGTGGATTGGAAGAAAATGCCGTCCAAGGCGTCGCCGAAGATGTTTACGAACGGGTTCTCGAACCTCGACGGCAACAACGGAGTGCCCGTCTGTGTTCACAGAGGGATGCCCGTCAAGCATATCGAGATTCCGAAAAAGCCTGACGGCAAGGGCGATGGGTCCGTGCTTAGAGAATCGCTTGTCATAAATGGGAAGCGGTATTTTCAGGACAAGTGCGAGCTCAAAATGCTGGAAAACATTCAAGCGATCCCGTCTGAGGTATCCCCTGTTATTGTCGATTCGGTGAACATGCTGCAAGCTGTCACATGCAAGTGCTCCTGTTTTTGCTAATCCTCCTCTTGTCCATTCATTTCCTGCTGACTCATTTTTCAGTGCCCAACCAAGACATGATGAACGAATATGGCGATAAGCTTTACCCAGTCTTCATCGAAGACGACGTCGGCACGACATATCTCCCCGCCACCGTCTACGCGCACTATCTCACAGTCAATGAACGCCATCCCGTCTTCGTTTACTCCGAAAGCTGGACACTCTCCGACGACCTCAAGCTCATCGTCCTCGCCATGTCATGCTTCTCTGAATCCTGGGCCTACGAGGTCTTCTTCCGCTTTAACCTCGAAAGCCCCGTCATCGCTACCAACCCCATGCAGGATCCTCCCAGGTTCACGAGGGAGGAGTTTGGATGTCGGTACAGGTCCTTCGCGAATATCCTCGATTACAAGCTCGGCCGCGGGAAGCTCGATTCCATCGCCGCGTTCCTGCTCACCCACTTCGACGCCGCGATGAAGTATCTCCCTTACGTCGACAGTGATGCCAGCGGCGTTCGGCTCCCGTGGTGGTGGAGCAAGAAGCGCGAGATCATGGTCAAGGTCGACCGAGAACGCAAGAAATTCCACCCGGAAGAAGACTTCTTCGACAACACCGCGCCGGGCATGTTCGACCCCGCGCAGGCGGATGACGACTGGGATTACCAGGAAAGCAAGCCGCTGTACAACATCAACCCCTCCGCGCCGACGATAACGCGGTTCAAGGTCGGGGAAGTCGACGCGATTAGGATGTCGGTGCTTAGACAGGAGGCCGCTTTGCCGTATGGGTGGAATGAGGACAGCATGAGGGAGCAGATGGAGAATTTGCGCCAGTATGGGACTATCACTCCGGACGAGCAGGCCGAGGACGTGAGACTCAGGAAGGCGTTTGAGGACCAGAAGCGCACTGAGGAGGAGCGCGCGGTCAAGGAAGCTGTGGAGACTGTTGCAGCGCCGATGTCCCCTCAGAAGAAGGACGACACTATTGCATTTGCGAGCTACGTGTCGCCGCCGCGATGCGCTCAAAATGATGATCTAGGCGCTACTGTTTCCTCACCACATTGGGATAGTGACGATCCTGTTCCTGCTCCTGGCTACGTCCAACCAGCTGAGTCGAACCACAGTGCACCCTCCGGCAATAACGAAGGGAACCTCACCGAACATGGCTGGCGCGTCGTGAAATCACGGAAGGAACGTCGGACACGCAACAATTTACCCGCGAAGGCGCAGCGTGGAGGACACGGATTCTCGCTGGAGACACTGAAAGTGGGAACCACTAGTCGCGTGTCGAAGGAGATTATCAGAAATGCCTCGCCAATTAAGGCCTCGCCAATTAAGGCCTCGCCAAAGTCTCGTTTGCCACTTCCGTCGAGCAATGGCGAGGAGACCAAGACGTTCTGCTACAACCGGGGAGCCAGACTAGGAAGAAGCAAGTCCGCAAAGGAGTCCGAGACGCCGAACGTCAGAGTTACCCGATCAAAGTCGAATCCTGGCTCTAAATCTCCCTGGTAATTATTTTATTGTGAAGTTTTTGTGATGGGACTATTGTATTGGATGATGTAGTACTTTGGACAGTTTGGGGTTTTTATCATCATTGTTTGGACAGAGTCAGATCACACAATGTCATTGAGCATAGTGCTATTTTACTAGGTTATGTATATTTATCACTTGAGCATGTTCCTGTTTCTTCGTCTTGCTCTTTTTTCTATTGGGAAAACCCAACTGGGAATTTTTTTTTTGAACGTTAGTTAGAAAATTTAATTGAACTGTACATCATGACCATTACGATACGTAGAAAACAAAGAAAAATAAAGTCGTAGACATAAGATAATAAAATGATTTTTCCTCAAACACCAGCGTAATACAATATATGTGCGCTCCATGAACTAATTACTCTATCTACCAACCTGCTCCCACTCTAATCGTCCCACCGCCTCTGTTTCTTCTTCTGATGCGACCCTCCGTTCGCGCTCGGATCTGGCTGTGGTGTGGCCTCGTTGATGACGCTCGACATCGTATACGACCACCCTATCGTAACAGTGGACTGCGCCACCGGTCTCACCGTCGCGCTCATGAAGTAAGATGTGATCTTCGCTGACGGGAACTTTCTGCTCATCGTCTTTGCAGTCACTATCGACCCCGGTTGCAATTGCATAGGCGCGAATTTAGTCAACCAGCCGCCCTGGTCCTGATACGGCACTGTGCAGGGTTGGCCGACAACGCACGTGCCGCCAGTGTATGTGGCCGTGGCCGTGGCCCCGCCTGTTGTCGATGTCGATGTCGAGAGATGGTTCTCGCTTCGCGGGCCGTCTGTATCGCCACCGTCGGTAGGCACTAGAGTGCCCGTCATGCCAATGAGAGTGAAGCGGTCAGAGTAGTTGATGATGTAGCCACCCTCAGTGGCCCTCGAAATCATTTGCAAGTAAAACCTGCCGGTCGCGGCAATTGAGACTGGGATGACGCCGGTATACGTGCCATCTAGAGTGCTCAATGGAGTCCAGTCTAGAATTGCATAGAAACAATTTATGTCATCGTTCGAGCCGGTGCAGAGCTCGAACTTCGTGGTTGATAACTCGCTGAGTAGAGGTGCGTCACCATTGTCTTTCCATGTGATGGGAATGCCGGCCGTGGCAGGATATGTATCGCCAGCTACAGGAGTAAGAAATTCGACCTCACCAAGTACGCCGCATATCAGCGAGAAAATGAATAATAGGAGTGTGAGGCTAGAGCTGAATAGGGGCAGAATCCCTCGCCGTTGTTGCAACATTGCGGAAGCAGAGATGAATCGCCTGTCTCAAAGATCGAACGCCGTTCCCGAATCGTAATATCTGCCCTCTCGCAAGTAAATTGAAAATGAAGGTCACCAAATAATGATGGAAATGCCACTAACTGGGGGGGTGTAAATAAAATCGCAGAGCCCCTGTATTTTGCTGTGAGATCGACTTTAACTGCACCCCTTGCCATCGACGATAACTCACTCTGGCGTTGTATTTATAGAAGGAGCGTTTTGAACGGAAAAAACCAGTTACCGCTAAACTTTTTTTGGAAGGAGGGCTGTTCCGTGCCATGTTCAATGCCAGTAACTTTGTCGCGGATACGTTGTATATGTCGCGGCAACAAGTGCAACAATTCAATGTGCTTCTCACGACGACAAAAAATTGGACACGCGATAATTATTGCTTTATACAAGAAGGATTAGCTGATTTGGAGCTGCACTTTGCATATACATAATTATGATATATTTAAAAACCGTTCTTAATGTCATTGACAACTCAGTGAGTTAATTGCGACAAATGAGCTGCTGGGATCGGGCGAGTGCTAACATTCGAAGGGTGCTGCATTGGTCGAGTGCGTGAATGTCCTCGGAAAGGGGAACAAGAGTGCTGGAAGAATCGGTATGTGTAATAGTTGGGTGAATCAGTTTAACCAGTTGAATGCATTATTGTATGTGACAAGGGATGGAGACTAACTGGTTCCGGTGCAGGTGACAAAATCGTCGTCGTCGTCCAAGCGATCCGAAGTGCGAAGCTGATGGCCCAGTCCTCAAGCACCAACCGCGTCCAGCGAGGCGACATACGGCATGCCGTTATTGTGCGGACGAAGAAGGAGTTCCAGCGGAATGATGGTACCGTTGTTCGATTCGATGACAATGCGTGCGTCCTTGTCAACAACCAGGGCGAGCCTATCGGCACTAGAATAATGGGCGTCGTCGCCCGAGAACTTTCAGGAAACTACGGCAAGATTGTGGCGCTGGCTCCGAAGGTAATTTGAATAAGGGAGAGACACAATGTGTATGGGTACTCTGGGGAAAATTTACGGAGTTCAAGATAAGATAGAACGGACGTCATTTGTAAATACTTCTTTTCACATATATTTTGATTGAAATCATAACAGCCAAGTTGATAACGGACGAACTCCTTTTGCTAATGTACAATAATAAATGATATAAGATTATGTGCATATTTCGCCTGTTGCTCCAAAATAAATCCAATGATGAAAGAAGTCTATATGCACTCCATCGATAACGCCACCAAGTAGAAATGGCATAAGACTAGTGAAAAGTTTTACCACATTTTGTGCACACATAGAAGAGAGCCTGATAAATTAGTTAGATATATTAATATCTGACAGCACTAGGCGTAAACTGTACCATGTTGGTTTCTGCTTTTCTTTGTTGACTCTGGAAGAACACAGCCTCTTTATGAGAGCAGCGAGGACATTCTTTATTTGATCGAGGCTATATAGACAATAGCCGCTTAGTATTCATACATAATATAGTACTCGTCTTCTCCAAAGCTTTACGTACCAAAGTGGGATCAGAACCAATATCGAGAGTGACACCTGCGGTTTCACTTATCATAGTCAGCCATCATCAGAGATCAGTAGTCAGAACAACTCAGGCTCGAAGTACCTAACATCCGCCAAGATCTCGTTTCGGTATACTCTCGGCTCCATCGCAAGTTCCTTGTATGGACAATTTCGGCAAGAATACAGCAATCGTTGATTGACCTTATCTTCCTTGGGATACAACATGTTGTTGCTATTCAATCGTTAACAATCTGTAAATATAATCATGCAAACCCAACGCACCATTCCATGCAGAATCTGAACGAAGCCATGATGAATTAACGAATGTCGACAGCTCGGATCCGGAAGTAACAAGAACCGACACCCTTGGACGGCAATGGTGGAGTGTTTTGGCTCCACACAAAATTAAATTGCCGAAGTCGCAGAATGATTAGAGCCTGAAGTGCACGCACATTCATTAGTTGCAACTCTAGAAGCCATCAACTGATTCCACTTATACAGTCCCTCTCAAACCCAAAATTTTCTCGAGATTTTCGTACATTGCCGTGAACATACGAGTACAGGTCCACATCACTCTTCATTCTATCTTCGCATAGACCGGTGTTCCTTTCTATCTTGGTCGTATTTAATTAATTTCCCTTTAGTTCCCGGTTTTTGTTTCTGTATCATATGCACGCAATGACTACGTCTCTCCTCGTCCGATCCTCGCTGAGGACAACCACCCGTGTCGTCGGAGCTATCTCTAACAGGTGAGGCGGATTTTTGTATTTTTAGGACAGTTCTATGTAGAATTGCTACGCGAGAAGTTTACATATGTCCAATTCGGCGACTAGTCTTAGCGTCAGCTGCTGACGTCAATTGTTTTGACAGACAAGTGTTGAAGTTATCCAGTCCCTACATCTGCCAGGCCATACGGCACAACAACACGAGCGCCGAGCCAAATCCGAAAATTTCGACTATAGTAGACCAGATTGCCGACTTAACGCTGCTTGAGACGGCTGACCTGGTTTCTCTTCTAAAGGTACGATTCATTGCGTATACAGCGCGATCTCATGCGAAAGAGCTGTACTCTAATTACGACATTGATAGTCGCGACTCAATATACAAGACATAGCACTACCTTCCGCCGCTGCCAGTGCTCCAGTTGCTGCCGCCGCCGCTGAGCCAGAGCCAGAGCCAGAGCAGGAGAAGACCATGTTCAACGTTAAGCTTGACAGCTTCGAGACCGGCGCGAAGCCCAAGATTATAAAGGAAGTCAAGGCACTGCTCGGCCTGAACCTGGTCGAATCCAAGAAGTTTGTCGAGAGCGCACCGAAGATCCTAAAGGAGAACCTAGGAAAGGAAGATGCCGAGAAGATGAAGGCCACGCTGGAGGCTCTTGGTGCGAAGATTTCCCTGGAGTAAAGGAGAAACAATATGAACTCAATGTTGATGAAGGATGATATCTTAGAATGCGCAAGTCTCTCTTCCTTGTATAAAATATCTTCACCGTCCGGAAAGTTTAGGCTTGTTTTAGTGCTTTTGTAGATAGAATTATACAATTTTGTACATGAATGTGCTTCATGCGACTGATTAATTATTGTCCGTGCGCAATAGTGAATCGACATGCAGTCCCATACCGGAGATGTACATAATTCATTAATTGTAGGAAATGTCTTCTCTGCTCAGTTATCGCTTTCCAACTAAATTTGATCTTACATGATCAACCAAGACACTATCCAATCAAAAATTCTGTGAGACGGAATTCCCAATACAAGTCCACAAAAAAAAACTCCAGAAAATGCAATGATATACGAGTCGTATAGATAAACCATCACATCGATGCCTGCTTTAAGATTGCTTGCTCCTCCCGCATCATTTCGTAATCATCCTCATCCAGATTGCTGCAATTCCCCCATGCTGATTCGAATTCGATCTCTGTTGCGTCCCCGAGTGGTATCACCCAGATATTCTCTCGCATTCGTTTGTGCTATTGCCATCAATCAGTATGAAGATCACAAGACTAGGAAACAACTTTTTCATACCCGTTCTCGGTCCTCATCCATACGCTTTAATATTTCTTCCTTCGAAAAAGTCGGAACTTCCTTCTGTTTCTGAAATTCTTCTTGGCTTCTGTAAAGCAAGCATGAACATGTTAAGACGTGAATCAGCAGGACGTAATCTGAAACTCACTTACACTAATTTCTCTCGTTCCGATAGCATAGTCTCAACGTTCTCAAAGTTCTTGTCATCTATTACGGACTTCCGCTTCAGATTTTCCAGTGCCTAAATGATCATTTCATTAAACTACTATGCATAAGGACACAATCAGAGCTGACCCATACTTTTCGAGCCAGCGCAACATTTGCAAGCGCGCCTTGCGCGGGGGGAACCACTTTATCGAGGATTTCCCATAGATCCCGTTTCACCATGTCGACGTACTCGTCGAATCCAGACCGTATACTATAGTCGCATAATGTTTCCACAAAATATAGAATGTTGATCCGGGCATTTAGCGAGGTCTATAGCAAAACGTGTCAGTA
Organism: Lipomyces lipofer; assembly: GCA_003705915.2. Lineage (NCBI taxonomy): Eukaryota > Fungi > Ascomycota > Lipomycetes > Lipomycetales > Lipomycetaceae > Lipomyces > Lipomyces lipofer. The sequence continues at coordinate 101,950 of PPJX02000047.1, read as the reverse complement.
AAGCAGTGTCACTTTGAAAGAAGAAAGAAGCAGTAAATGAAAGGAAACGACGGGCAGTCACACCTTATCCAATTCTTCGACAATGCAGGAATATAGATCCTCGCTTAAATCTTGATATCGAATTGCAAATTGTGCACATTTCGTGGCCGACTGAATTGATGCATTCAATCGACGAAGCAGGTCGGTGAAGGTCAGTCGAGCCTCGAAAGCGTCCAGAGGCATATCTGGTTGCTGCAAGAAAATATTTGGTGGTGTCGAGTGGCTTACAGAACGGAGGATTGAGGTGATCGAATTGAGAGGTGTCTTCCTGGTCTTCGTTGCATCTGAGGAGCTGAGGAAAATGACGTTGTGTTTTAAACAGCTTTTGCTAGAGTTTGTGAATTAACACCGAACTTTTCAACGGAGAATTTTCCACAACGAATTCCAGAGTTTGATTCAATTAACTGATATTAGTTGGATAATAAATTGAATTGGGGATGATTTCTATATGAGCTGGCTCGGGAATGACAGTTCATCTGCTCAACAGCAAAAAACTGACAGAACACTGATGATTTGATTAATGCGTCACACACCTAATGATCCGACTGAAATATATGGACTATTGGTTACTGAATGAATACCTAATATAACGACATGCTTATTTAAACGGCGTTCTGCTAGATAATTATTGCAGTCGTCAGTCGTCAGTTGTTACATTCTGATCGATATTGTGTCAATTAAAAGTACCAATCCGGGTGTTTTTTGGGCAGCGAATGCAACGAAAAGCAAATATGAATGTGAACCAAGCTGAACACGTTCTCCGAATGCGTGAAGAGCTGATAACTCGATCGATACTCCACGGGCACAATCTGACTCATCGAAACCTTAATCCCCGACACCTAACAAATATTATCGTCACAAAATCTTCCACTTCGTCCCAGCAATATCTCCATCAAAATCCTCCTAATAAGTTCATGCAATTTCGACATATATAAGCTTAATTGTGATCGCATATCATTTTATATCAGAATGGTTGACAGAACTTCTCAATTCAATTTGTCGCAGTTGTCGGTTAAGAACAACTACACTATGTGTATGCTCGCCTGCGGTACAATGGGCTCTGCCGTTCTCTCCGGCGTGCTCGACGCACTCAAGTCCGATGGTGCAATCTCGAGAGATGTCCCCGTACCTGGCCGGTTCCTTGCGTGTGTCAAGCGTGAGGTATCTGGCGAGCGCCTTGTCTCAATGTACGGCGATTCTGTCGAGGTTTTCGTCCATGGTCACGCGAAGGCCGTCGCCCAAGCAGATGTTATTATTTTGGGGTGCAAGCCACAGCTGTGTGAAGAGATCCTAAGCGGAAATGGAATGGAGGATGCGCTGAAGGGAAAGCTGTTGATTAGTATTTTGGCTGGTAAGACGATCCAGCAGCTGCAAGATATTGTGGGACAGGAGACTATAGTTGTCAGAGCGATGCCAAACACCCCTTGCAAGGTTTGTACATCTTTGCAATATACTAATCTCCCAAGCCATGACATTATTACTAACAATCTAAATAGATCCGACAAGGAATGACAGTGATTTCCTTCTCCCCACCTCCCTCGCCTTCGTCTTCAACTTCCTCATTGCTCCAGTCTATCATTCCGTCCCCATCAATTCAGCCTACCGTCCAGTGGATCTTCTCACAAATTGGTCGCGCTCTCTTTCTCGACGAGAAACATATTGACGCGTGTACTGCACTTAGCGGTAGTGGTCCTGCCTTTGCGTGCGTAATGCTCGAGGCTATGACTGATGGTGGTGTCATGATGGGTTTGCCGTTCGGTGTTGCGCAGGAGCTTGCTGCACAGAGTACGTTTCCACTTGCAGCATTTCTTCCAACTAATGTGCGCGCTTATCTAACTTATAACAGCAATGCAAGGCGCCGCTCGCATGGTCCTCGACGGGAACCACCCCGCCCAGATCAGAAACTCGGTGTCCACTCCCGGTGGCTGCACAATTGGAGGATTACTCGTGATGGAGGACGGAAAGATCAGGAGCACGATTGCGCGGTCTATTCAGGAAGCTGCAAACATCGCGTCGTCGCTGGGTAAGAAGAAATGAAGCATATCCGACTGGAAGTGGGGCAAGGATTGGGCGAATTGCATTGTACGATTATAAATTCAGAATGGTTTGCATTGGTCTGAAACGAGTCTTGAGATGGTAGTGGTCACCAGCAGATCGACGAGCCATTTTTCCAACGCTGCGGAATTGCCTAGTCATGTCTTGCCATGTAAATTCAAAACTCCGACCACTTTCCAAGAAATCCTTATCGACTATTCGAAAACACGTATCCCCTCGTGTCCTCATCTGTGCCATCGCGACCTGACAGGTATAGCACAGGCCAAACGATGGCAATGATAAGCTGCCTCCTCGCCCAACAATGTCCACCTACAATTCTTGAACAAACTGCCCGCATAAGTCATTAACCCAATAGTGCAATTCTTGGAAGGTATGTTCGGAATTTCAAGCGGATCCGTGATAGCAAGAAGCACCTCCAAATACCGTTCCATATCCTCCCTTGCGTTCCATGCGCCCTTAGCCGGAGGGTCGGGGGTAGGTGGGCCCATTACTCTCACTGACGATTGCGCGTTCTTAGCCGCAACGAAGTCGGAAAACTTTCTGCTGCAATCTTCCATCGCATAGCCGTATGCCCAGAGAACTAGACAGGCAATGTACAAGCACCATGGCCTGTGGAGCACGACGTCCGCGTCCGCGGAGTATGACGATTGGCCTACAAGTGCAACGGAGACTAATCGCGATGCATGCCAGACGGAGATCGAGCTCCCGGCAGACTTCGCCCAGGTTTTCATTGACTCCTCCGCGCGGAGCCAATCTTGAGCTCGAATTGGCCGTCCGAGAACATTGGAAAGTCCGGCGTACACGTGAAGTTGGAGAACGTCGGTGTAGAGTCGAATTATGCCCAGCCTGTGCAGTGATGAGGAGGCGAGAATGAATGGGATGCCGCTCACTGACGGATTCTCAGACTCAGAAAGATCGAACGCAAGCTTCCATGTTTCAAAGGCCTTGTAGATGACGGAACTCCAGTCGCCGCTTGGATTCTCTTTTTCCCGAGACTCGGACGTGGGTCCAGCCATTGGCGCCGGAGTACCCTCGCGATTTTCTTCGGAATCCTTTTTGTCTTTGGATGATACTATACGGCAATTAGCTTTCATTTACAAGTCATTATTGAACAAGCCCATACCAAAAGATATAATGCCTCTTTGTCTCATTGTCCACGAAATCGAAAGTAGTCCATGCAACACAATATACCTTCCGAACGGATTCAATCGCAACCTATTCCATCCATGCGACATGACCAACTTGAGACTCGAAAAGAAGCTCGTCTTGCGCCGTCGCATTGGCCGCAGTAGGGAACTCCACGTCTCGGAGTCTTGCGCGTTCCATAAATTGTCGTCACACGGAAGATCGAGATACAGCTCATTCGCGTACAATGCAGGCGTATGCCCGAATATTTCGGCATGCTGAATATCGACAATGAATGCAAAGAATGCCGTGCGGATGGTAGTTTCGGTTTTTATCCAGTGCTTCCATTGCTTCTCAATAGTGTTGACGGTCTCATTCGAACTGGAATCGTCCGTCAACTCCGGATTCACAAGCGAGCTACCTCTACGCATCAGAGTGATCAGTGTTCCGTGGAACACATGCGACATCTCATGAAGGTGCCTATTCGCGATCACTTTCTCGAACATTTCACCGAGAAGGAGAGTCTGAAAAACCCAGAGCTTAGCTGGGGGAACGAAGTCGGGACTGCCATAGACTAAAGTCCGTAGATGTAAATGCAGCTTTATTGCCAGCTGCAGTGCGCTGATGTCTTTGTCATATTTGGTGCCCAATGTAAACATGGCCACTAGAAGATGAGGCGGCAAATAGTTGGGATCCGAGGTTGGTTTGTGTAATATGGGGTATTGAGGATGAAAGTTGCGCCAGTAGGAATGAAGCCAGGACGAGACGGTGTGGCAGTTCATTTGGGGATGTGAGGAAAGATCGGGGATTGCGTTCTGTCCAGCATTCAACACAGTTAGCATTATCAATATCTGAAAAAGCAAGATAAATTACCCCATATAGATCAGACACAGCTGCCAATGTCTCGGGTGTTATCATTTCCCCATTCTGCGGTGGGCTAGGTACAGACATGAACGCGAAATCCTGGCCATAATCAAGATCCTGGAACGGTAATGAGTTCACTGTACTAGCAGAGCCTTCACTGCCACAATTATCGCCAGTGGAATGTTCGTCCAGAAGCCAATTCGTGAATCTATCGTCGAAGGGAAAATTTGAGAAGTCGGAGTGGTCCCGTTGGCCAAACAAGGGCATCATGTCTACTGATGAGAATATGTCTGCGATACCATTAATAGAATGATCATTCAAGGCGCCCGAATCAGCAGCCCCAGAGAGCGAAATTGATGGCGCAGTATTCATATTCAAGGACGGAACAGAAATCGTGTCCTGAATTGTCGGAAGTGGAGAGGCTTTAAGTGGAGTGAAGCTTTCAACAGATTTCGCATTCGCATCTTCTTGCTCGCGACTAGGTTGAGGAACCGGTCGTTTGTACTGCTCATTTTCGGAATAATACGGCCCATTCATGGCAACTGTTGATCTAGAGAGCGCAATAGTATCTGGCGAACGGGGATAATGATTCTGAGTTGGCGGCACCTCTGGCATCTGCGCAACGTCGGCCAGAACTGTTGCCAAAGCCATCGAGTTGGATTCAGCACTCAATTGTCTCCGTTGCGGAACCGGGGAAAACCTTATTCCGCTGATTCGTGAATTCATGACACTGATGTTCGAAATTGTGCCTCCAGCCAGAGGAGGCGGTCCGGAATCAGAAACCAAGTGCTGAAGGAGGGGACTGGGCTGGCGCAGAAGCGATGACTGATTGTAAGCACGTTGTTCTCCGGACCTCGAAGAATACCTTGAATTGTAGTCCTTTGAGGAATGATTCTCCGCGGCATACGACCTGGGACTCTCCAATCCATATGACCTCGGGGATTTTTCACTTGCTATAGCGTATGATGTTGTTTGCGTTGCGTAAGGTCTTGGTGCATCGTTATGCTCACTCGCGCGAGGCTTTGGAAATTCACGGTTGCCCCCGTTGTTGTCTGCATAGCCTTGATACCGATCTTCCCCTACATAATCTCGATGATGATTGACTTTCCTAGTTGCATACGACACATCATAACGTTGCGGCATATCACGTTCAGCGTGCTCTTGACGGTGTACGGAGTACTGGCCATTTGACCTATGACGTTGATGGTCGCTATGGCGATCATGAATCATATGCAGTCCTTCACGATAACCTCCCGGAGACCGATCATTCGACGTTGAGTACCCCTTATTCGCATCCTGATTCTCAGATGACACTTTGCTAGAAGCGTCAATGTGCCGCCGTGCTGAGTCCTCGAGACTATCGTCCTCATTCTCTCTCGAACTCTCAGACTGGTCAGCTGAGCGCCACCCAATGCCATCTTGCCGCTCATCATTCTCTGTTGCATCAGGTTCTGAGCTGCACTCATGATCCGCTCTCACTGATTCCGATACGGTGCCGCTCTCAGCCTGTAACTCATCAGGATAACTCGCTGAGTTAGGCGCCAGCTCGGAAAATTTCCTCTTCTTCTTCATCTTCTTCTTCGTATTCGAAGATCCGTGCATCGGCACATGTCGTCGAAGAAGATCCGCTCGCACAAAAGCCTTCCCGCATGCTATACATACAAACTTGCGAGATCCGGGATTATCTGTAGAGGAGATAAGAGTCATGGAATGCGAATAAAGTAGATTTCGGGACCTCACGATTCAGTTTATGTCGATTCAAATGTTCCTGTCTCAAGTACACCTTTCCACAACTTTCAAAGTCGCATATGTACTTCTTGTCCACGAAGTTCACATCCGGAGTTGCAACCGCTCCAGTAGTGGTTGCCTCTACTTCCCGCTTTTCACTCCCACGTGAGACGGCGGCTTCCCCGGATTGCTCCATCCCGCTAAAGCCTCCAACTCCCGACAAAGCACAAATGAGAAAAAAAAAACGAACTCAGATCTCTTAGAAATAGGATGACGTAAACTTCATCGTCCAGTTACGCCTCACTGAACTTATCCCGTGGCCTGTACATGAATTTATTTGAAAGTCAGGCTCAAAGTGGTTTCATCCCGTCGCATACCACATCCCGGTTAACCTCATGTGCGTGTGAGTTAGGGCGAGGCGTGTGGGCAAGGGGTCAAACAGCTCGTGCAATATGGTTCCTGAGAAAGCGGGGGATTTCGAACCTAGCCCCACTCCGAGAAACGAGTCCCGTATTTAATAGTCGTCCTTTTGTCTTTTATCAGCGCCATAAACTTCGAAATATAATTTTTATGCGAGCAGCAGTTTTTGATAACATAGCTTGCGGATGGGAAAACTAAGATTAATATATCGTTGGGTAAGGGCTTGACGATCCCGCGGAAACAAGCAGGGTGCAGGGTTTAAAGCATGCGCAGGAAAGACAAATGTTTTCGACGGTCAGTCGGAGGAAAATCCAATACCATGAATTGAAAGTCACAGTCTCGCTGTCCGTTTCAGAATGACAAGATTCGCGTATGCGGTTTGGTTGAATATTTGGGTTCATATATGCTTCAATGAATGACCCATCCAGAGATCACTATCGCCTCAGTAAACGAAAAACAGGGCGAAGTGCCGAGCTTCCAGTCACTGCGTCTAGTCACTTGAGCGTTGGGGTTTGTGGGTTGCAGGCCGTGTTAAACGCCGCCGAGGGCGATCTTTGTGGAGCTGTTAGGTGTGCATACCCGTCGGAAGGTATTAGCGTATTCAAACCCTAACCCGCAGATGTTGGGCAGTGGGACCCTGCAGGTCCATCTTCTTGTTCTTGGAATTGCTAGCGGACATCTTCAGCTGGATATGCCAGAGTGACTTCGAAGTCCTTACTGATAATATCTTCGACATCAAGCGTCTTTTAGTCCACGACTTTTGAGTATTTTGGCGACCTCACGGTCCCGATGAGTTGTGATTTTATGCCAACAAAGTTTAGGCCACCATACGGGCGTGATGGGTAACGGTCCGATTCTTAGTTCCATGTTCAGAGAGTGCGAGAATGCGCGGCGCTCAATGGCGTAGAGGGTACGATTGCTGCGGGCCACGATGCAGTGCGCTATAGTCCCTGCACTGACTCGCTCACGAATGACCTGCAGCACGGGACGATGTCTCTGGCGTATCTCACCTCGGTGGAAGTTCTAACGAAGCCTGCCGAGGAGATTCATGAACAAGATTAAGGACACGACCCTGTAGCGGACGAAGGCGGAAAGGTCTACTCGTCGATGGACCACTCGAGGCGACAAAGACGCTCAACCCGAATTTTGGCTTACGGGGCAAGTCACGGATTATGACGAGACTATTTTTATCATCTAGGGCGCGGTCGTCAAGTCACACCAGTGGAATAGAAGAGATACGGCAGGCGGTGGTGACGCCCTTGACGCGGGACATTCCTGGCGATGCCGCATGTCAAGTGATTTCGTCGAACTCGTCGACGCCACCCGCAAAGTTCGGACATCGTCGACCGATGACCCAAGAAACGCCAAATTCTCGGCGGTATTTCGCAGGCGCCGACGCCTTCTGCGATTGCTAGAGTTGTTCGCTAACTTCGCGCGGCGGCGGCGCAGCATGAGGGTTTTATACGTGTCGCAGAACTGTTTTGGGTCAAGAGTGTGTAGGCCAACTGACCGGGAGGGCAGTAGATCACGGAGTAACATAGGAGTCGGACCTTGCGCAATATGTTGTGACCAGTGATTTCCACCCTACTGCACGAGCGAACTATCCCTTACATGAGTTCTGGTCTCGTTCAAGTTGCAAGTCATGTTGCAAGTTCACGTTGATATACATATGATGCACTACATTGGCTACTCTATCAGTGAATTTTCGCCACAAGTGTCTGCTAATGCTAGTAACCCTAGCAGTGCAGAGCAGAGCAGAGATGAGGAAACAGGGATTTCGAGTGGAATTGTGGTCTGCATCTAGGAGAATCTATAGGTTTTGCTTTTGCCGGTGAACGAGAGCATCAATTCGCCAGGTTCATCTGTTTTAACAATTGGAGTTACCTGGGAAGGTTCAAAGTAGTGTTTGTGAGTAGGCGTTGGGTGTTCGTGTGATGCACTACTATATTTGAGGGGGGCAGTGCACTCGCCGTATCTAGTAACGCACCACACATACTATTTATACTGTCCACTACCTAAACCGTCCCACTATCAGACCGCTCATGCCGACCACGCATATCGAAGCGTTTCAGGCCTGAATCTCTAAATTGCAACTGGAGTCACCCTAATATTTGGTTAATAATATTTGTTCTGTACGCTATAGAATTAATATTCAAGCATTAGGTCCTCATTTAATAAAAATAATTGAAGGTAACCGTTTGGGAATTAAAAACCAACAGTTTTCGGGACAGTTATTTGGTCATCTATAGACCAAATAGAAAAATCCTATGGACATGTAGTGGCAATGCGAAGACCGCGACAAGGTACGCATAGTGCTGTAAATTAAGGCACGCTGCAACTTGGCCAGGGTACGGGTTTAATAAAGCAAATATAATGACTCGTGTGACTTATGAGGAAGATCTACATATGTCCGGAGATACATGAACCCGAGGCTGCAGCATTACGCGTACAAACAATAGAATCTTGTTATGTGCTGTGCATTTGCGGCAAATTGATCATCAATTGAGTGCAGATATCCCTGAACTAAAAAAAAAAAAAAAAAAAAAACTAAGTTGAGAATTTAGCGAGCGATTAAAATTTCCGTTAGTGGAGTGTGCAACCACCCCCCCTGACACAGCTCTGGTTTCAGCCTGAACAAAGATCGTCGGTAGTCGCACAATAACTTGCCTGCGCCTCGATGGCCAAAGCTCGAGAGCTTACGTAACAGGTAATGCCCTCTGTAGCTGATGGCCGCAGCAAGTCGTAAAGGAAACCGTTGATGCCAAATATAGCATAGTGCACTGTGCGCCGCAATATCTCCAAAAAGAGGTTCGGTTCTTTGCTGCTCCACATGCGCACGAAGATAGAGTTTGGACAAATTGTCCCCGATGAGCAGGTATACACGGTAAGTTGCATAGGGTGCAAATGTGACATGTGACTTTTCATTTATGCCCTTTCCATGCTACAAATTGCGAGCTATGTACCGTAAGCGCCAATACATGCAGATCCTCCGCACCCTTGCACAGGAATATGCTTGTCACTGGTCCGTGTGCCACAGCAGCAGTACCCCTGATCTGACCGCCACATGCCGGTATTACAATGGATCCGGCAAACGCGGTGAGTCTTTGCCAGCTGTATCACACCTTTCTGATTCAGTGTAACAGCGTCTCATTTGAGTATTACTTTCAAGCTAATGCAACACCCGTCCGATCGACAGCAGCCGTATGGTCGCAAGTCGTCTCCAATTCGTCCCCCTGTCTCGCATATTCCCTCTCGGTTGCCATTTATTTGCATTCCTCTAATTCTTCCATTTGCTGCCTTTGCGGCGACATCCTGTCATCCTTTATAAAACTCTCAACATTTCACTGCAGCTGCTTGCCAAGCAATTCTGACACGATGGCATCCTTCCATTCAAAAAAACGGTTTTTCATGCTCATGCTGACTGCAATTTGCGGTACATGGTTTTTGTCCTTCGTCATCTTCGTCCCCAGCAGGTCATACAAACTACCCGGTTATATTTCGGACACGGTCAGCTCCGCTGAAAAAAGAATATGGAAAACAGCATCAGGCTCTCAGAGTCCAATAGTTTGGGACGACGCCGAGAGCAATTCTACAGCCGTTCAGAACTGTCAGAACCCTTACACGCGCCCGGGGTACATCTGGTTCCCAAAGGATGGCGAGGAAATCGACACGACATGGGTGCCATTCTATCCGGGCCTGCTCGACGAACCTTTCGCGTCGCTAACGACATCCGACGCCACGCCCCGTGATCCGCAGTTGAATGGGGATCCGTACTTCCCAGATGGACCGCCGAGCGAGGAGGTTCTCGCTACCGCCCCACATAAGTGGATGCAGGATCTAATGCGGCACCACCAGCTTAAAAAAAGGAATGATGAGGCAAAGAAGGCGCAACCTGGCAAGGCGCGGCCGCTAACAGAGCAGGAGTCAGAGGAACTATCGACGCTCGAGAAACAGCTTTCCTGGGTTCGAAACCGGCGCGCCCTTCTAATCAGCGACTCCGTCGACAGATACCAAACCGTCTTCATCTGCGAACGACTCGACAGGTCCCTTTCAATCGGCCCATTCGGGTACCAAACCACCGCGACCTGCTCCATCCCTGCCTGGAATTTCACCCTCGTTAATTGGCACGTCGCGTCCGTCTCCACGACCCGCCCGGACTGGTGGTGGATGAAGGACATGGAGACCGTCACATTCGAGGACAGATGGGAGAAATACTACAAGCCAACAATCAAGGATGTGATTGGGACGAACGGGCGGTCCCCGGACCTGATCCTCGTGCACACTGGGCTGTGGGATCACGGGCTCTTTGCAACCGGTCGGAAGTCGCGGTTGAATGAGAACGAACTAGATTTTGTGCGCGCATTAAATTGGAGAGAGATTAGATTCTACATGCAGCGTCTGCGTGCAATCATCTTGAAAGTGCGTCAGCAGTTTGGCGAAGATGCGCCGATCATTTTTCGGAGTGTGACGCTGCGGCGCAACGGGCCCGAGAACATTGGAATGCATAACCTCGACCGGGCGTCGCGGTTTGTGTGCAAGGAAATGGGCGTCGAGATGATGGAGTTTGGCAACCTGCTGCAAGGGTATTTCCAGTTTTACAAAGACACAGTGCATTTTTTGCGCGGGCCGGCGAGCACGATGTGGTCGAATATGTTCTTTTGGTATTTGTTCCGAACTCAGGGCGGGGTGGAGATTAAGGGGGACTTGGTAAAGATGCCAGAGGAGAAGAGTATGGTTGCACCGTGGGAGGCCTGGGATCAGTGTCACGCGTTGTACATGAACGACTTTTAACGGAATGGGCTATTTGATTTGTGGTCGTATGGGATAGGTTAGACGGGGTTTAGGGCATTATATTTTTGTTTATTTTATTTATATTTTCTAGATATATAGATACACTTTTGCTGCTAAGATATTGTAAGGATCAGCAACCAGGAAATATACAGATCTCAATTCAACGAGTATAACACCATGCAAGTAGCAAGCAGAATATCCCCTACGCCCTTTTGACCCCTATCGTAAAACCATAAATAGCAATCCACGCATACACAAGCTTCTACGTACATATTTCTAAACACTGTAGCAAATCACGAGCCTTCACGTGAATGACCCCACTCTCCGCGTCATTGATCCCTATTCCAATCAACAGAGTATCATCTAACCACCCATGATAGTAATCATTCACCAGCGGATTGTTCTTCACCCCATCGACCGCCGCCGCATCGAACAATGAGGTCTCATTGTTCAGCAGCTCTGCCGCCGTCTTCTGAGACCGATCTCTAAAATGTGCATGATCCCACGCCATCTGCACAGAATACACCACATCCTGCGCGTCAGCCCCCGCATACATCAAATTCGGACTCCGTGCTACAACGCTAAACGGGGCCGTCGCGTTCATAAGCACCAGATATCGCCTGTAATACATTTTGACCCAGTTCTCGTATTTAACATGCATGATGTGTATCAACACCGTATTGTGGAGCGTCGGCTGACACGGATACTCACACAGCGTGACTCTTAGAGAATTCGTCGCCTGGTGCACCTGCGACTTCTGCGTCTTCGGGTCACCAAACCCGCGCTGAAGCGACAAGATGCAGTCCGGTGTCGGCGCTATTTCAGTCTCTACTTCCGGGTGCTGCGGTTCATCCAGCGGCGCCATCGACCGCCTCTCGAACTCGTGGTGCACCATCGGAGTATTCTTCTCGTCAAACAGGAGGAAATAGTTCTTCTCGAATTCTGCTAGAATTCCCTTCCTCGGTAGAACCACAATCTCCTTATATTGAAGCGGCACATTGCCTAGATTCATCTTCGAGATCAACTCAGGGATGACTGTGCGGAGGTCAATCAAGTACAAGTGCATGCAGTTCAGCTTGCCATTCGTCCCGAAAATCATGAGTGGCTCGCCAAGCGGAGAGAAGAATATCCGGGGGTCGACGTGGCCCATCGCATGTTGGAGGAGCGGGAACGCCACGCACGTGCCCGGCGGAGATGTCCACTCAGGGAGCTTGATTCGTTTTGACGGGCCAACACACCGGAGGGTCTGTTGCCTAAACACGCTAGTATACGACCAGTCCATGTCGCAGTAGGTGATGTAGTGATGCGGGATGGACAATTCTCCGTCCGCAACTTTGGGGAAAACCGTGTCGCGAGCAAAGCCAATGTACGGATACTGCGCACCGACAGGGTACGGCAGGACGCTCGGATTATATCTTACCAGCGGTTTGCCGTTGTTGGCGGACGTGAAAGCCATGCGGGACATCGTGCCCTCAAAACCAGCTACCGAGCGTAGTAAATTCGATTGCCCGGTCTTGTGAGACGGGAGATTGCAAGACTGAAGAAACTCGGCGGGCTTCGTTCTGCGATGGCGAGCAAGCGGCTTGGGTGGAATCCTGACTGGGACATGATCTGATGAAGCAGCATCTGGCCACGTCGCAAGAAGACTCTCTACATCATCGTATACTGGCTCTTGTTTGGACAGTTCCCGCGGAGTGTTGTGCCCACCATCAAGCAAGTTTACCCAGAAGGTCAAGATTGAAAGCAAAGAAATTGCCCACAACAGTCGTCGTGCTGGCCTTCGGAGGGAAATACTATGAAACGTCATCCATGCGAGTGTCTTAGCTGAATTGAGATACGAGCGTGTAAGGAGCGCTGATCCTTGTGCTCCTGCTGAGAAAAACAAAGCAAGATGAGTGTAAACAATAAATCCTAAAGGCAAACAGCGTGATACTTTACACGAGAAATGGCGTGAAGAGGCCCCCCGCAGTCGGCGTTTACTGCCTGTTGTACAACTACATCTGGAACATGTCAAGCTGTCAAAGCAGGTGCGTAAGACAGGTTTCAAGCCACACAAACACCATAAAGGGTTAGTGCCTAAACCTAATCTATGAAACAGTCAACGGCTCCCCCGCACTTGCAATAAATACATTACTCCTAAGCATACTTGCATACGGGTATGCCCAAATCCAAATTCTTTAACAAAACAAGGCACATCTTGCATAGATATAAGTTTGAATAACCAGATTGCCAAATAGCAACAATACTGAAAACACAAAAATCCATGCTGAACTCTAAACCGCACCAGCCGCATGGCAAAACTCAAAATCGCGGGTTCCCTCCTGGAGTAATTTTTCTCAGTCCCCCGTTATTCTGATACAAACACAGCTTGACCTCCGTTTAACTTTGAATAGACGAGCATCGGCTTCCTCGAGCAGGCTTAGCAACTGCAATTGGCTATTTTGCACGTGCTAGGACATTTCATTTTCCGGTCGTTGTGTTTTCGGATTTCTCCAGCAACGTGGGCCGTGTCGCGTGTCAGATCCGGTTGAAATTCTTAAAAGTATCTGCGAGTGGGTATCCGACCACAGAGGGGCATTCAAGCTCTATATCCACGTCAGGTTATGCCGCAACAAGGGTTAATTATGATGGCCAGTACATTTAATCAAGGAAAAGTAGAAAAAAAAAACAAATTAGTAAATCAACAAAAGTGTGCTTAAAACTCCTTTCGCACCCTAACATGTTCACGAATTGCAATAAAATACACGCTGAAATTGTAAATTAACGCCATAATGTCCCGCATACAAAGCAAACATTCTCTTCCCATTTCTATTCAACACACGACCATGCATTGCAACAAATCCTTCGCACGCACATGCATCACACCGCCGTCCTCATCGTTGACTCCAATGTTTATGATCATCATGTCATCTATCCATCCGTGATAGTACTTGTTGACCAGAGCATTCTTGTAAGCTAGGCTCGGTTTCGCTGGGGACCCCGACGTGTCGGTGGATTCCTCCTTGATCTTGCTGTTGACGGTGCCGTTCGCAATTTTGACGTCATCGGTGTTGCCCTTGATTTCATCCCTCTTCCTCCTCTGCGTCACGTCCTCGACGTCTTCCCCGGTAGTACTTCCAGTCGAACTCATATCCTGCTTAGCATCCTCGTCACTCACCCACTCCTCCTCCATCCTCTCACCCTGCTTCTCAATCATCCCAATTTTCTTCTCCCAATCTTTATGCTCCTGATCTTTTAAGTCCAGCCAAACATGCCCACCGCCGTACTTATCGTCATCCCACGGGTCATGATCTCTGAAACTGTGATCCCACGCCATGGACACGGAATATAGCATCGTTTTCTCGTCTGTCCCGGTATACACAATATTGCTAGTCCTCCCAATAATTTCAAACGGCGCCGTGGCGTTCATTACGAGCACGTACCGCCGGTAATAAATCTCAAAGAAACTCGTGTACTTCAAGTGCATGATGTGAACCAGCACTGTATTGTGGATGGTCGGGATGCAGGGGAACTTGCACAGCGTGACTCTCAGAGAGTTGGTGCCCTGATGGACTTCGTTCTTGAAATTGACGTTGTCCTCGTAAGCTTTCTTGAGGCTAGTGACACACTCTGGGACAACTTTGGGTTCGGCTATGTTGACTAGTGCGCCGTCGTCTGCAATGTCCAAGGCGGCTATGGAGCGGCCCTCGATTTCGTGCTGGACGTAGCCCACGTTGTTCTCGTCATAAAGGAGAAACCAGTTCTTCTCGACTTCCCGGATATCCTCCTTCGCCCGCGGTAGCAATGTAAGGTTTCCGTACCGCACGGGTAGATCCTCTAGACCCAGCTTCTTCTCCAGGTCTGGAATCACGGCCCGCAAATCAATTACATACTGAGACAGGCAGTTCTCTTTCTCCATGCCATTCGTTCCCACAACCATAAGGGGCTCCCCCAGCGGGGAATAGAACACCCGCGGATCCAACATCCCCTGGGGTAGCCCCAAGACAGCGTACGTCTTGCACGATCCCTGCCGTGATGACCATCGCGGAAGCTCGAGCAACTGCGGATCCGACTTGCACTTCAGCATCGTCCGTCCCACCCCGCTTGACTCCGCCCAATACATATCGCACCATACAATCTCGTGAAACGACGAACCCTGCCTCGCAAACCCAATATACGGCATTTCAGACCCCACCGGGTATGGCAGCAAGTTGGGGTTAAACCGTGCAGGCGTCACCTCCGACGACGTAAAGTCGAGCCGCGCCATCGTCCCTTCCGGTCCGCTCTCGGAAATGAGAATGGTTGAGACTGAGTCATGTTCCAGATGTCGCGCGTCGGTGCAGTACCGTAGTTCCTTGAGGGGCTTTGATGCCGCCGAAAGGAATTTGTTTGTTTCGTACTGCGAGACAATGGATTCGCGGAGAGCATTCGCGCCCTCGAGTTTGGAGTCTGTGGTCAGTGGCATGGGAGGCGCCGGTTCTGAGCCGATCTCGTCATCGTGGGAGGACTGGGCGGGAGAGGTCGTGCGGGTGAAAGGGACGATTTCGGAATGGATGAAGTCGGTGTATGCCAGGCTAATGAGAACTACCGTAAGGAAGACGAGGACCGCAAGGATAACCGGCACGCGGGCAGAGGCGAGCATTGCCAACGGTTTGGGTCAAATACCAGGAGGAGGGTAGGTTGATGGGGCGGAAAGAGGAGGTGTGGGTTGGTTGAGTAAATTGGAGTGCAAGGAAAACAATGATGTAAAAGAATCTCAGAAGAATTTCAGGGTTTGGGCGACCACTAACTTTTCCGGCGCCTCATTCATTCCAATGCGTTGGTTTTGACACGTCGGTACGGCGTTACACTCTTTGAAGTCTACGCTTGGCCAGATTCCCGAATTATCTCGTTGGCTTAACGAATAGCAGCCAGACTGTGTGCACTATATTATCGTGGCTGCTTTCGCTATTACTACTATGATATGAAATACCATCTAGATCATCCCGCTACGCGAGCAAATTGCATCTCTTATGCTGCGGCAGCTACTATTAGTGTTTGGCACATGTTATGTTTATTCGCACACGCGACTGATAATGAGGCTCGCTATGTCGCGCTCTTCCCTCCAATGTGAATTTTTTCGATTCACAATGTGTCCCGCAATCACAATTAATTACTTACACGGTATCGATAAGAGATTCGTTTAAAGTAGAACATCTTAGAATTAATGTAATATCTAAGAATTAATGCACAGACCTTACCAGGGACGATTCTGCACGGTTGAAATGCTAATATACCTGTACCTGATCTCATCCCCACGTGGTCACGGCATGGCGAAGAAAGCTAATCGGCGGCGTTAGAGTTAACTGATCTCCGTATTGTTTAAAATCTGCATTTGGCCGCCTTTTTATTTTCACAAGCTACAAATAAATAAAAATAAATATACAACAAATAACAAATAACAAGAGTATGTCGTTAAGTTTGTTAGTAATATGTATAGTATTATTTGCAAAATACCACAGAAGTTATGTCAAAATGAAGCGCTCGGGGATCCAAACAGACTCTTGAGTACAATCCTCGTCGGTCTGCCCATTTGATTACATCCATTCTACTAATTTATGGTAATACACACATATTCCATTCCGTCTTAACTGATCAGAACCCATTCTCTATTGAATTAGCAATTTTTAATGTAGTCTATATTTCGAATTATGCACAATTACATAAAGTTCCCAAAAGTCTCTATAATGACAGAAATTTGTCTCCAAAATATGATGATGCACCAAATAAAGAAAAGATAAAAAAAGAAAAAGATAAAAAACTCCAAATATCTAGAAATATATATATAATGAATGTGTGTCCAATAAAAGAAAATGAAATGTTATAAACGAGTGACAATAAAACAAATCCAACCCTCCTTTTTTCACACCTTTCATATTACTCCCCGTATCCCGTCTGCCCTTACCCCTCTCTAATTCTTCTCCAATGCCTGCAATTTCACTAGCTCATAGTACTTCATCCTGTTCGCCAACAGCTCCTGATGCGTCCCCGACTCGAGCACTTTTCCATTCTCAAACACATAAATTATATCAGCTTTCTGAATCGTACTCAATCTGTGGGCGATCGCGATCGTCGTCCTTCCTTTCGCCGCATTGTCCAGTGCCGTCTGAACAATCTTCTCCGACTCGTTGTCTAGCGCCGACGTCGCCTCGTCGAGAAGCAGAATTTTCGGGTTACGAATGAGCGCGCGGGCGATTGCGATCCGCTGTTTCTGGCCACCGGAGAATAGCGATCCTTTCGCGCCGCACATGGTGTCGTATCCGTCGGGAAGCGACATAATGAAATCGTGGATATTCGCCTGCTTGCACACCTGGAACATTTTCTCGTCTGATATATCCAGGTCAAGGCTGCCGTACTTTACGTTTTCGCGGACGGTGCCGGAGTAGAGTGTCGGTTCCTGCTGGACCAGCGCGATGTGTGAGCGGTAAGCATTGATGTTGAGTGTCGAGATGTCCTGTCCGTCGAGTAGAATTTGTCCCGAGAGGGGATTGTAGAACCGTTCGACGAGGCCGATGGTCGTGGACTTTCCGCAGCCGGAGGAGCCGACGAGCGCGATATACTGGCCCTTTTTGACGGTGAGATTGAGCCCCCTCAGGACAGGGACTTGCAGTCGGGTCGGGTACCGGAAATGGACATCTTTGAATTCAAGACTGCCTTGCACGTTCTGAGGGACGATGCCCTCCTCGCTCCAGGAGTCAATGACGGGCTCTTTATCAAACAGCCGCTTGATGTTGCCGGCGGCGTCGTATGCCCTAGCCATATCGAGTGCATATGAGAACACGATCGAGCCATTCTGTGAGCCATTCACGATGCTGACAACAGTGACGAAAAACATGTACACTGAGTAATTGTCTAACCTCACAAGCGTGCTGCCGTACCAGAACATGAGTGCCTCGATGAGGTAGACGAGGCCCTGCGCGACACCATATAGCATCGCGCTGTTGCTGTTTTGGCGACGACTGCCACGGTAGAGCACGTCGAGCGAGTTGGCGTAATGACTGATAACGTCATCCTCCTTGGTCAACGCAGCAACTGTCTTGATCGACGAGGCAGCCTCGCTAGCATACGATGACGTGGCGCCGTACGCAGCCTTGACACTCTCCTGGTGCTTCGCGAGGATGTAGAATCTGTAGAACCCGGACGCGAGAAGCAGCGGGATGCATGGGCTGGTTACCACCGCCAGCTTCCACGCAATACCAAATGCGACGCCAATTCCTCCGAAAATCATGATCAATGAACTGATAATCTGTCCCAGCGTCGCGCCGGAAAGTCCCTCGATCGCCTGTGCGTCTTTGGAAACCGCGGACGTGAGCGCCCCGGCGGTATTCTCCTTGCGATCAAAGAAGCTAATGTCTTGACGGACGATCTGGCGGAGGGTGCGCATTCGGATGCGACGGACAAGGCGTTGTCCAGAGTACGAGAAG
Source organism: Lipomyces lipofer (assembly GCA_003705915.2). Lineage (NCBI taxonomy): Eukaryota > Fungi > Ascomycota > Lipomycetes > Lipomycetales > Lipomycetaceae > Lipomyces > Lipomyces lipofer. Next base: position 83,486 of record PPJX02000047.1, on the reverse strand, counting down.
AGACCAACTGCCATGATGGGGCAGATAAGTTCTACATGAAAGTTAGCGAGAATTTTAATCAGACTTTAAGAAGGGACTTTGCATATACTCACCGATAACCCCCATAATCAAGTATGTGATATTATATCGGAACAACCGCCTGTTCATGGCATCCACATCAGGTAACTCACCAAGAGCATCGACAGATCCAGAGTACAAGGTGGCAAGATAAGGATATCCAGCCGCCATGACGGCCGTGAATGCAATCGCAGCAATGTTAAGCTTCTTCTCCGACAGGCTGAGCTCGTAGAGGAAGTACATGAGCTCCGTTACCGAATACTTTTTCTCAGGGTGTTCGACCAAGTTCGACGCGATCACGCTGGAGATTGACTTGCCAGTCTTCGTCCGCGAGAGCATGAGATGCGTGGTATCCTTGATATCGTCCTCCTCCGATGAACTGGCCTCCTCATACCCTTGCTCCCGCTCATACGCTTCCAAGGCCGCCTTCTCATCCAGTATCTCCTCCACACTATCCAGTTCAACACCGTCCAAAACCTCCACCGCCTCCAATTTCTTCTCTACCTCCGCCTCCACATTCTGAGACTTGACAAGTCCGTAGTACTCCCCGCGCATTCCAATCAGCTGGTCATGCGTACCTTTCTCAAGAATGACACCGCGCTTCATGACCACAATCATATCCGCGTCCTTCACAGTCGACAGTCGATGCGCAATAACAATTGTCGTCCTATTTTTTGACGCCTTGTCCAGCGCATCCTGTACAATCCCCTCACTCTTTGTATCCAGCGCCGAAGTCGCCTCATCCAGCAGCAAAATCTTGGGATTCGACACAACAGCTCGCGCAATCGCCACCCGTTGTTTCTGCCCTCCTGATAGCAGAAAACCTCGCTCGCCCACATGCGTATCCAAGCCTTTCGGAAGAGTGTCGATGAAAATCATGGCGTTAGCTAAGCGACACGCCTCCTCTACGAGCGCACGCTTCTCGACTTCAGATGCAAACTCGTAGGGGGTGCCGATAAGCCCGTACGCCACGTTCTCGTAGACCGTGCCGGCGAAGAGTACCGGTTCCTGGGACACCAGTGCGATCTGCCGACGCAGCCATTTGGTGTTGAGCTCAGAGATATCGACGCCATCGAAGAGGATGCGACCGCGGACGGGTTTGTAAAAGCGCTCGATCAGCCCGACGATAGTTGACTTCCCGGAACCGGAGGCGCCAACAAGGGCGACGGTCGTGCCGGCCTGAATGGTCAGGTTAAATTCTTGCATAACGATTACATCCGGGCGGGAAGGGTATATGAACTTGACATCTTGAAGTTCGATCGTTCCTTCCACAGAGGGAAGTTTCCTGCCAGAGTCAGACGAGGAGTCGATAGCGGAGGCTCGATCGATGGTCGTGTAGATTTTGTTGATGGCGGACGCGGCCGCGGAGACGGCGCGGACATGCGGGGTGATGGATGTGATGGCGAAGAGACCTTGGATCATTGACGCGAGGATCGTGACGAGATCCATGATGGTGATGCTATCATATTGGAGAAGCTTCGCACCCTGCCAGAATGCCATTGCGTCGTCGAGGTACAGGCCCAGCCAGGCAATACCGGTGATGGAGCCAGCGTAGAACCCCGCACGGAGGGCATAGCGCTGGCTGATACCGAGGTAGTAGTCGTATCTGCTAGCAAGACGTTCCTGGATTGCGAACGCCTGGACATTACGGATTGACGAGAGAACTTCCTCAATGACGGAGCCTCCCGCAGACGAGCCGTTGAGCGCCTTCTTGTAGAGCGCCGTCATTCGCGTGGACGAAAACACAAAGGACACGACGATGACCACCGCCACGGCGGTAAGCAGTCCGGCAAGTTTTGGCGACAGAGCGTACCCCACTATAAACGAGCACACGAACGTCGAGCTGAACGAGATGAGGTACCCTAGCTTCTCTGAAATTCCGTCCTGGATCATCATCGTGTCTGACGAGATACGCGTGGTTATTTCTCCAGTTCCGAGCTTATCAAAATACGCGATATTCTGTTTCATGATCGACGCGAGGTAGTTCTGGCGGATACGGGCGGCGAGCAGTTCGCCGCGGTCGATGAAGATGAAAGTGAAGGCGTAGGCGAAGAGAAACTCCGCAATAGCGAAGTAGATGAAGTAGATAGCGTAGAAACTCGCGGAGCTCTGGAACTCGTCGGGCGAAATGTACTCCGGGACTTCGGTATAATTGAAGTATGAATCGCCGTAGTAGAAGTCGCCGTACTTCGCGTTGTATTCTGTGGAGTTGTACATGGTCGAGTTGAACGCTGTAGAGTTTAACTTCATGTACTCATCATATCCGCCAAAGTAGTCGTAGAATTCGCGTGAGCGGATGTAGTCGGTAAATGTCTGCGCAAACACGCCAAACATGATGGGCATGATGGCCTTGATCGATCCCTCAGCGGCCGCGCAGAAGACGGCGAAGAGTACGGCGGCGACATCGCGCTTGGACGCGTATCTGTAAGCAGAGAGGAACGATGTCTTGACGGAGGGGACTTCGACCTGCTGGCGGAGGGTATCAGCCTCGGCAGGTGGCAGATTGGAGAACTGGTCGGTAGTCGCGACAGCGAGCGCAGTCGAGCCGTCGCGGGCGCCCAAGAGTGGGGCTTTTGCAGAGTCGACAGCTTTCTCGGATGACATACGTTCTATGAATCTGGTCAACAGAGAGGAGGAAGAGGAGAGGAGAGGAGAGGAGAGGAGAGAAAAGGAAAGGAAAGGAAAAGAAGAAAAGGAAAAAGAAAATTAGAAAGGAAAAGAGAAAGAATCGAAGATAAAAGTTAGAAGAGGTCGGTCAGATAGTAAGTCTGACACAGGCACTGCGGGCCTGCGCGGCTGCGGCGGGCAGAAGTCGACTTTTGCAGCAAAAACGTCTCTGGTGCTAGCCAGATCCGTTGTAGCGCCTCGCTCCCGGAGCACTATGATGGTCCTAGCACTGCAACCGTCCAGTCATAAGCCATTTTTCGCTCTTCGCCGCGGCCGCCGAAGAGTCAGTCACGCAGTATGTGTGCCAGGGCGCCGACCTTCCTGATAACGCTTACGTGAAGCCCTCGCGGCTCCAAGAACTGCGCGCCCCAACGCCACGAGGTTCTCCAGTGCGCGCCTCACTTAATTCAACTCTCGTGCGAGCAGTCTCGGTGGGACGCCACTAGCTGGAGTCTCTCGAACGAATGCAATTTGCCGCCTTTAGATGATCTTTGATCAGAATATGACTCGATCAGTGAATTCCTGAAGAGTACAGGACCTCAATAAATTAATGCAAGCATCACTATTTCCTGCATTTTGCACTCCGGAATATGACAAAAAATCTGAGATAACAGTCTCTGCGCTAAACCTTGATAAGACATTGGAAAAAAGTGCGCTACGATTACGGCATTGCTTGTCCGGCATCTTGTAATCTATGCAGGGGCAAATGAGCCGCGTCGCTCCATGACTCGCTCGCTCATCGCCGCCGGTTCACTCTCAGTCTGCTACCTAACCGTGCTTGAAAATACGAACACGATTGCACAAATTGAATGTGTCCCGGAGAATCGGCGTTGCTGCGGGGCAAGCAAATTTTTTTTTAGTCCTTTTGACATGTGTGCCACCATGCAAGGTTTGCAATTACCCCAGCAGTTCCGTCCATGAGCTGGACATAACTGGTCGTTTCAATATTGCTGGAGCGTTCTATCAGGCAGCACTAGAATTATTATGGCCCTATGTAGCAGGGCATTAGACAGACTCTGACCTTTTATTGTGATGAAGTCTGAGAGAATTTCAGGTTGCGACCATTAGGGGAACTTTTTCTGAAGTCACCGGTGGAATGCATTCGCTCTCTAGAATATTGGAGAGAAAGTACGAGTACGTTGATGAAACAAGGGTAAGCCATTCACGGTGTCCTAGTTAGGAAAGAATATGTCGTCATGATGAATGCCAACACGGCACGTGACTTTGCCGCTAACGGTGTTGGCTGAACTGAACAAGCAAATACGCTTGAAGCTACTGTACTAAGGAATTCCGGGGCATTGAGTTCACTGACTTTTGAGAAATGCTACATCTTTGAACCTAGCAAGTATGGTGCAACTCATGAGGAATCTGGATAGCCTGGGTCGACAGTCTCAGTACTCCTGACGTTTCAAACAGCAAAATGTACCTCACAAGCTACAACGCACTACCAGGAAAATCGCTTACCGATCGAGATACACAACACATTATGCGATCAGTTGAGAAGACAATCCCGTCGCATCGGCGGACGTTACGCGACAAGCGCACCTCATGAGAGCGACGCAGCGCTGCGGATAGGCATCCACAAAATTGGCCACAGAAGATGCAGAACCACGAAGTAGCCTGGTTAATATTAACGTAATAAAAAAGAGGCTCAAGTTCTGAATCGAACACACAAGATTGGATGAGGGTGGTGGAGAATGCTCGGTGGGCAAACCCGCGACTTAAGTCCACATGGACGGTCAGAAGTTCCGACCATAAGTATGCGAAGGACTGTGTCACTCAGCTTCCAAATATTGACATCGCCCTTGGACGAATTTAATTCATTAGCGGTGTAGGGCCACGGCTTATCTGCGCTGTAAGGTCGTGGCTGTGCACATGCTCATCGGGCTAGGGCAGTGTGCGTCGGAGGGCATCGAAAACGTGCCCGACCGCTACGAATCGGCCTCAATCAACATAGGTTTCATCTGTTCGAGTTTGTTCTTTGTACTCTATGTGTTCCTATTCTGTTGCTTGGCCCCGTTGTGGTTCTTGCACCTCTCTAGCGCTTACAATATTTGTTATAGCTTTTCTTTGTCCTTCGAGGTATTGATGACATGGCTACCCGCCAGCACACGGCGGGCAAAATCTGTTGTATCGACGAATACGTTCAACAGCTGAGATCTATACCAAATACGTCCCAGAGACTTAAAGGCACTTTGATTCCCTTACAGCGAATGACTAACAACAAACTATCATAGTTGATGCCGTACTAGCTCGACCGATCACCTTGGGTTCAAGAAATGCCTGAGTGCCTGCCAAATTCCCCTGACCTGACCCCATTTGGAATGCCATAGAAGCTGATCATTCGAGGGACTTAAAAGCGTGCCGCATCGCATGCAAGCCGTGATAGTGCGAAGGAGAGCCAACGATGTAATTAGGATATCTTACAAGATACCGAAAGCAGTTACAATTCTAATGTAATACCTCCATCACATAGTTTCTGATAAATATCTTTTACCTTTTCGGAACATAGCGTTTATAATGCTTGTAAGCATTTATGAGGAGTTGGAATAGATCCGGTTTGGGACTGAAGTTGGAGAAGACAAAATATCGTTCCATCAGACGAAGTCTAGGCCACTGAAGCATGTGCTGTACATCATACGGCACAACTTGTTCCTACATGCGGAAAATGAAATTTTATATCAGGGGTGATGGACGAGCAACGGCTGAAATATTGCCTATGAGTGAAGCTTCAGATCGACATTCTTTCCGCCGCTGGCTTTTTGGCCACGGCCCGTCGTTGACAGACACTTTTTGGTAGCTCTTTCGTCAAGTAATTTATAGTTACTTCTAGTTCCGTATCTAGACTGCAGGAGAAAATTCTCAACCGTAATCCTCAATTTAGACCACGGTGGGTCACTAGCGTTGATTTCAGGAACAGGGGTTGAATAATAAACTTTACGTACAGTGTGACCTTGAGAGGCTGTACTTACGTACTTTGTGATATTTTCATTCAGATCGCGCTGGATGGATTAATCCACCAAATATATGACTTTCAGGTTCAGGCCACAGACACGAGGAAGAATGCTGGGCCCGCCACGAGTTTGCGGAGATATCCGAATTTTGACGCAATAATGGTCGGGCGAACAATCAAATATTTCAACTTGTGCACGGAATAGCCGAAAAATAAGTTGGTGCCCATTGGGTTAGGGATGGACCATATGAATTCGGGACGTTTCCGACGGATAAAATTTCGCGCCAGAAGTCTCTCCTCTTTTTCTCAACTGGCATGGAGCGACAAGCCACACAATGAGGGCTAATTCAGGCTTACTCTACAGTATTGGGCCCGTGGCCCGCGTTAGACTTAGAACCATGTTTTGGGAATCACTTAGATTTTACTGCTTGCGTGCGACGTAGAAAGTTTTCGTACGTCATGGGGGTGGTAACTGTCTGTTGGGGGAGGGATGTCGAAGGCTTGGCCATTTTTGCGTGCTAGGGTTGAAGTGAGTAAAGGAGGTCCCGTCGAAGGCCCAGTTTTATCGACAGCAACGTCGATAAGGAAATAAGTCGCAGCTCTGTATTCTAGAAAATAATTCATCGAAACTAGCATCACTGTCACGTACTTATGCCTTACAAGCATATAAATATTTGCTATGATCAGTTGACTCTCCGGGTGAGGAGGTTGACGAGCAAAGTACGGTGAGCGATGTGTTGTCGCTCTCTACCCCGAACTAGTCGGCTCCAAGCTTTCAATGAAAGTAAACCAATGAACTCAAATGAAGCCGGCGGCAACTAATCAGACGCTATGAATATGTAACTAAAGCTGACACATAGCCAAATTCTACAGGAGCAAGTGAATTGGCTTTAAGCGCAAGGGTAGCAGGTAGCTCGCCACAACGTAAATATTGGCGAGCAGGTTAAGATGGGCGGAAGTTCCGCCGTGGATGTGGCGGGCGGTGTGGCAGGGGCAACCAGTCTGTCCCGAAACGATCTAGCGATGGCTGAAGCGTGCCTTAGCCTATACCATCCGGGTAAGCGCCATGCGGGACACTCTGCAATCTATCTTCTTTATCTCCATCTTCTCCGTTTGGGACCGAGGGACAAGCATTTGCATTCTCTTTTTTCATTTGTTGTTCTTTTTGCTTTCTTCCTTGCATATTTTGCATTACAGTTGGTACTCCAATTGTATCTCGGGATTTCTCATTGTTACCTCGTCGGTTCCATGTTGAGACGTGAATTTGTCAATTGAGGAAGCTGTTATCTGGTCAACTTCCAGTTGTAATATAACTTCTCTGAAACAATCTCGGTCCTCAATGGTGTCAATCTTTTGTCCATCCCCGACATGGGATGTCGATGATTTCAATGAATGTGTGAAACAGAGGTATGTTCTCGGACATCAGGTTGTTATCGACGGTCGTGGAGTTCTCTGGATTTTCTGAAAATTTACATGTACAATGATAAAGCTAACGATGATAAAGATATTTCAACTTTGCGATTCCTATTTTGACGGTTGTGGTCTCGCTTGTCTATCTGGTTCTGACCAGCACTATTCGCCTTCCTCGGTTTCTCCGCAAAAGATGGTTCAACAAAGGATACTCACGTCTATCGTCCGACATTAGCCCCATCGACGACGATTCTGATAATGAAACTCTTGAGCCAATCTATCGCTTACGTACGGCCGACGCCAGTGCTGAATTTGATGAACTCGCTGCTACACGTGATGTCGAAGACGAGGCACTGGATGTTGCACCCCGAACGCGTCCGGCTGCGCCAACTTCGAATTTCAATGGGCATGCGAACAGGGATGCGGTATTGCTTTTGAATGCCAGTCCTAATCGACGACTACGTGCTGTGCTCGAAGAAGTTATTGCCGCAGCTCTTGTCATTGTACATGTGTTGTCGCTCGTAGGCATTGTTCTGTTCCAGTATCCGTCATTTCAGTCGGAGCGATTGAAACTAGTTTATAATGGCATTGCAACGTCCGTCCTAGCTGTGTGTACCATATTCTGAAGTTTAATTGGTACTCTCTGCTGATATTATTAGGTGTATGTGCTCATTTTGGCGTCAGTTCGCCTCTCCCCAGCTGTCAGATACAACTCGCCATTCTTACGTGTGCATATCGCTGTTCTCTACTTCTTCGTGTGGCTCGTCAGCATTGTAAGCTTCCGCTCGTCTATTGTTCGGCCTGCGCGGGGTCTCTCCAAGTTTCTCGCTACCTTCGATTTTATCGCCTATTCGACTCTTCTGCTTATCGGCATCTTCTCTCCTGTCCATGATCGTCCAGCCTATATCGAGACTGTTGACGGTTTACAACCGAACCCTGTTGCGTATGCATCAATCTTGGAGATCATAACATTCTCGTGGGCCGACAAACTTCTAAAGCTCGGATACTCCCGTCCTCTCACAATGGACGACGTTTGGGATCTCAAGGATGACTGCCGTTCGGCATTGCTAATGCCCGGATATCGCCGAGCGAAGCAGACAGGAACTATGCTCTATGGCCTATTGAAGTACTTCCAGCCTCATCTTATCTATGGCTTTTGCTTCTCGATGATGTACGCGATCTTCACGTTTACTCCTACGATTCTCGTCAGGCAGATATTAAGACATCTCGAGGACCCCAGCAGAGAGCCTACTCACATGGCATGGCTGTATGTCTTCCTCTTGTTGGCATTCGCGTTTGTCAATGCTACTTGCTCAGCACAGGCTCTTTGGACATTCCGTGAAGTGTGTGTGAGAACGCGAGCTGTTATCGTTGCGGAGCTGTACTCGAAGGCCCTCAAGCGCAAGGTCGCGGCCACAGTTCCAGACAGCGCCGAGGCAGCTGCTGCAAGATCCAAACTCAAAGCCAAGGAGTCTGAGAGTGCATCAAATAAGAAGGAGGATAAATCAAAAATTGACGATGAGCAGATTGACCTGGGTCGAGTTATCAACTTAATGGCTGTAGATGCGTTCTCTATTGCCGAGGTCCTTGCAAGATTGAATCCTCTTATCAAGGGAACAATGATGATTTTCATCTCCATGGTTCTTTTGTATCAGACGCTGGGACCGAGTGCCATTGCAGGTAGTTTGGGTATGCTTACTCTTTTGCCTATTAATTATAAATTTTCCCGTACTTTCGGCAAGATTCAGAAGGAGCTCCTCACTATCACCGATAGACGTATTCAAAAGACAAACGAAATTCTGCAGAGTATCAAGATTATCAAGTTCTTTGCATGGGAAGACAGATTCAGAGATTCGCTTCAGGAGGTTCGAAACGAGGAGCTGAAAATGTTGCGCAAACGCTATTTCATTCTCGCCTTGGCAGCGATGATCTGGTTTGGTTTCCCAACTATCATTACGTTCATTACATTTGGCGTGTACACTCTTGTGGCAAAGAAGGAGCTCACTGCGTCTGTCGCGTTCAGTGCCCTTTCGTTATTCAACTTGATGCGTACTCCTATGGACCGCCTTGCTGAGATGATCACCAATGTTATTGAGGCGCGTACTTCTGTGGAGCGTGTTCAGAAGTTCTTAGATGAAGAAGAGACCCAGAAGTATACGCAACTCAGCCGCGCACTCCGTACGCCTGATGCTCCATTGATCGGATTCCAGAATGCATCTTTTGCATGGGGTGAGGGAAGGACGTCGTTTGATTTCAAGCTGCAGGATCTGGATGTCACGTTCGTCCCTGGCAAGCTGACGGTTATTGTCGGACCGACTGGTGCTGGAAAGTCGTCCTTGCTTTTGGCCCTGTTAGGAGAGATGAATTTGCTGAAGGGCAAGGTATTCCTTCCCGGCTCGAGTCTGCTTGAACCTCCTGCTCAGTACAAGTCAACCGGTCTGACAGAATCTGTGGCATACTGCGCTCAACAACCGTGGCTTCTCAATGACACAATTCGTGAGAACATTCTCTTCGGTAACAACTATAATGCGGCACGATATAAGCAGGTTGTTCAGCTCTGTGCTCTTATTCGTGACTTCCAGATTCTAGAGGCAGGTGATCAGACTCAGGTCGGTGAGAAAGGTATTTCGTTGTCTGGAGGCCAAAAGCAACGAATTTCACTCGCCAGGGCGTTGTACTCCCAAGCTCGTCACCTTATCCTCGATGATTGTCTCTCGGCTGTCGACTCTCACACGGCTCTTCATCTATATGAACATTGTATCACTGGTCCACTGATGAATAACAGAACGTGTATCCTGGTCTCACACAATGTCGCACTCACACTCTCTCTCGCTCATCACGTCGTCGTGCTCGAAAGCGGTCGCATTGTCACGCAAGGTCCCCCGGCTGATGTCGTCTCATCCGGGGTCCTTGGCGCCGACGAGCTTCTGGTTAACAGCATCTCAAACGCGACCTCCCGCGAAATTTCTCGTACTGCTTCCACGGCCAATGTTTCCGAGGCAATCAAAGACGCCATTGAGGTCGCAGCAGCTCCCACAACGCAAGGTCATGATTCCAAGGAAACAGCTAAGAAGAGCAAGAATAAAACGAATGAGGAGATGCAGCAAGTCGGTATGGTCAAATTGTCCGTGTATCTCTCGTATTTCAAAGCTATGGGTCCAACAGGATACTGGCTAATCGTTGCCGCCGCGTTCGTTTTCCATCAGGCGGGTGCTATCGGTCAGTCATATTGGGTCAGAGTATGGTCTGCTGCGATTTCTAGCATCGAAAATGTTCTTGCGGGAAAACACGCTACCACGGTCACAGAAGTTACTCAGAACGTTAGCGTGTCGGCGTTGTTCGAGTATTCTCCGGAAGCTGGAATCAGAAATGTGCTGCTTCCTCTGATCCCGGTCCAATCGGCTCTTAGTGCTTCTTCCTCAGACGTTGGCGTATCAGTCGCCGGTGACAGGTTCTCGATTAGCAGTGCAAAGGGGCCACAATACTATCTCGCCGTCTACGGTCTTATCGCCATTGTCTATATCGTATTGTCATTTCTGCGTGAGGGACTTTTTTACTGGGGTTCGCTTTCGGCATCTAGAGGTCTATTTGACAAGCTTCTGGACACTATACTGCGTGCAAAGCCGCGATTCTTTGATGCGACGCCAGTGGGACGGATTATTAACCGTTTCTCTAAAGATGTTGAGAGTATTGATCGCGAGGTTGCTGTTGATGCCTTGGTAAGTCTATTTGTAGAATCTAGGTTTATGACGGGATGACTGATTCTTCATCAGAGTTTCACGCACTCAATTCTATCTGTCTGTGTCATCATTGGTGTTATCAGTGTTATCCTTCCTGGGTTTCTCCTGATCGGTATCGTTATCAGTATAATCTTCTTCCTCATCAACCTGTTTTACCTCCAGTCTTCGCGTGAGTTGAAGCGCATGCAATCTGTGACCCGATCACCTATCTATCAGCACTTTGGCGAGACACTAGTTGGCATCAGTACCATCCGTGCGTACGGATACGAGCATCGATTCATCGCCGATAGTATGCAGAAGGTTGACACCAACTCCCGTCCTTACTGGATCATGTGGGCCCTGAATCGATGGATGTGCTATCGCACTGATGTTACCGGTGGCCTCGTATCTTTCTTTGCTGGCGTCTTCGTCGTGCTCTCAGCCAACAAGATTGATTCGGGCCTCGCAGGCCTTATCCTCACGTACGCCATTACCTTTACCGAAAACATGTTCTGGGTCGTGCTCCTTTACGCCACGAACGAGATGAACATGAATTCCGTGGAGCGCATCGACGAATTCCTTTCCATCGAACAGGAGGCCGCGGATATCGTTCCCGACTATAGGCCACCCCTAAATTGGCCCTCACGCGGTGAAATATCGGTTACAGATCTCTCCCTTCGCTACGCACCCGAACTTCCCCGCGTCATTAAAGGCATTACATTCGACGTCGCGCCTTGCTCGAAGGTCGGCATTGTGGGCCGAACCGGCGCGGGTAAATCCACTATAGCATCTGCGTTCTTCCGTTTCCTTGAACCGGACAGTGGCAAGATCGTGATTGACGGCGTTGATATATCGAAGATCGGTCTGAGGGATCTGCGGCAGGGATTGACGATTATCCCTCAGGACCCGACTTTGTTCACCGGTACTATCAGGTCGAATCTCGATCCGTTTGGAAATTATACCGATACTGATGTTTTCGCTGCTCTGAAGCACGTGCATTTGATTGACGAAGTGCCCGGTGAGAGCGCAGGAAGCAGCAGCAGTTCTCCTATCGCGGGTATGACTGATGCGGAGCGCGAGGCCTATGATATGAATGTATTTTACAGGCTCGACAGCGCAGTCACGGAAGGCGGTGGGAACTTGTCGCAGGGCCAGAGACAGCTGATGTGTCTTGCGCGCTCGCTGCTGCGGTCACCGAAGATCATTCTGCTGGATGAGGCGACGGCGTCGATTGACTATAATACGGACGCGCAGATTCAGGAAACGATCAGAACGGAATTCTCGCAGACTACGATTCTTACAAGTGAGTACTCTGGTTAATTGTTCATGATTAGGTTTATGCTAATGAGCGAAACAGTTGCTCATCGTCTCCGGTCAATCATCGACTATGATATGATCCTTGTTTTGGATTCGGGCCTCATCAAAGAATACGACAAGCCACATGTGCTTCTTCAGAAACCGGATTCGATATTCAGAAGCATGTGTGCCAGCAGCGGTGAATTGGAAGCGTTAGAAGATCTGGCTAAGCATGCGTACGAAAAGGGGTTGAGGGAAGGGAGTGAAAGATAGACATAAGTGACGAATGGCTGTGGAGCGTAAACATTTTTTGGATAAGTGCATCGGCGAGTAATTTATAGAGGTATAGACTTGGTTACTTTTTTTTTGCAACATTTCACTGTTTTATTTATCATTAGCAATCTTTTGGATTTGGTTCATATGAATATATATCTTTTGGAGTTTACCTACCGTGGGAAAAAGAGAGAGAAATACTGGTTCGTGATAATGTATACTCTTATCAATCACCGTGCAAGTCCAAGAGGCTTATATTACAACTCATTTCGGAATCTTGCAGAGCACAAAGGGCTGAGCGAGGAAAGGACTGAAAACAGAGATAGGAGAAGGAATCGCAAGGCTCGCTACAAAACAAATCAACGTTAAATAGCTATAAGCAACCGCATGATTTCTAACCCGTGGCGACATAGGACTGTGTTATAGAGGGTCTTCGGTGACAGAGCCTTCCATTACTTTAATATTTTTGCTCTATGACAACGAAAGACAGAAACAATAGATCAATATGACAAGAAACTCCTCAAATCCACGCGGTTGAAGTTTCTAATTGTTACCTATTTGCAAAATAACCCGGGAACGCGATCTCGTAGTTTAGTCTCTCGATCTTCTGCAAAGATTCGAAAACAGCCTTCACTTCGGCAACTTCAGTTTGCCAGAGCGCAGACGAGATCGCAGACATCAGCTCCTTCTTAAATACTTCCTTGCGCTCTCCCTTGGCATTATGCCTAGAGCTTTTGAGAAACGGTAGTATCGAAAGACGAAACAGCAAATAACCATTAAGCGGTCTGGCAATTCGAAGCGCCCCATGTGGCCCGAATTTCACTCTCCTATAGGGATCAACTGACACAATGACAAACTCCTTTCCCGCATAGTCCATCACGATTGCATTGAAATCTTCCTCGTTGAACTCGCATTTCGCTCCTTGCGTCAGGCACCTGATCTCTTTATAGCGCTCATCGCTGACTCCATGAAGTTCAACGACGTGCAATTCCCGATCAACACGACGTGGGATTCGGTCGGCAAAATGGAATTTCCCGCACCAACGCGATGTTTCCGTCACTGTATCAGGAAGTCGTCGTGGGCGGATGCTTTTAAGAAGCGGCTGGGCACCTGAATTGAAAAACGGATCAGTGGTAGAATGCGTGGGTGCCGAACTGAAGTTCGAAGCCTCAAACATATTGCAATTTGATCGGATAAGCCAAAATGGTAGATATACTGGCTAGAAATTACCCAGTATCACCAATGTATGACAGGCAGAGTCATTGACGAAATGAGAGTTCTTTATGCGCTGGTGTGTGTGCCTTGCAATTCGAAAACCGACCAAAGCCATACTAGTGGCACTTGATTCACTAGGACCGATCTAAATGGCACACATTGCGGTCAAAAAGTGCAAATTAGTTCCGATTGTATTATCATCGGCAACTTCGATGTTAGATAGTCATTGTCCACAATCAATTATGTGTAGAAATGAATAAACGGCCTTACGGACTACTATATGCTTCCATTTCTTTTCAGACAATCAACCCATCGGAAGCTAGGAACAAGAGCCGTACTACGTGCTATATAAATCATTAAATGCGGATCAAATGCGAATTATACGCCAATTGTACAAATATGTGATGTTCACGCACTAAAACGCGCGCACTTCTGCTACGCAGCAAGCATTTTGGGAACGCTTGTGTTGGCATTCATCATTAGCCATCAAGAATAGTTACCACCAGAGGTCGTTGGTGCCCTTGAAGCTGACATTTGACTTAAGTATTTGGTAATAATTCATTTGCCATTTCAGACTCTTTTTGCCTACTACCTACAGCTTCAAAAGTGCCATAATGTCATCCTCCCGGATTAGCCGACCACTTTGCCTATTTGTGCGAGGGTCCATGAACAGGGAGGCAACACGAACGCTGGCTACCTCGACGAAGCCAACACAAGCAGTAGCAGCTAATACGAGCTCTACAGATTCTACAAATTCTACGCCTAAACATCGGCCCATCAGATTCACTGACGTGCTCAATGCCGGCCCGTCGCTCGGGGACTTTATACAGCAGCGGCTAAGCAAGGAAGACCTTGTCGAGGACAACACAGCTAAAGAGAGTGGTGGGACGCGGAAGAAGGACATTGTCAGACTACCATCATGGCTGAAGACTGATATACCGATGGGTACCAATTACACGAAGATTAAAGAAGACTTACGTGGATTGAATCTACACACAGGTGAGTTCTAATTTTGCCGTCCGATTCTCGGGAATTAAGGGTAACATTCTTTTACAGTATGCGAAGAAGCAAGATGTCCAAATATCGGAGAGTGCTGGGGTGGGAGTGAGAAGTCTGCAGCGACGGCCACGGTTATGTTGATGGGTGATACATGTACCCGAGGGTGCAGGTTCTGCAGTGTTAAAACCAGCCGGACACCAGGGCCTCTAGATCCTCATGAGCCAGAGAATACAGCTGCTGCGATTGCTCAATGGGGACTTGGATACGTGGTCTTGACCACTGTGGATCGTGATGACCTGGCAGACGGAGGGGCGCACCATTTCGCTGAGACGGTTGTCAAGATTAAGCAGAAGGCGCCTCAAATATTGGTGGAAGCGCTTACAGGAGATTTCCAAGGAGATATGGACATGGTTGCGCTGATGGCACAATCGGGTCTTGATGTCTACGCTCATAATATCGAGACTGTGGAAGAGCTTACTCCGTTCGTTCGAGATAGACGTGCAACTTTCAGGCAGAGCATGCGCGTTTTAGAGACAGCTAAAAGAAGTAAGGAAGGGTTGATCACTAAATCGAGTATTATGTTGGGCCTCGGAGAGACCGAGGAGCAGATTGAGCACGCACTACATGAGCTTCGGAAGGTTGATGTGGACGTCGTTACATTTGGCCAATACATGAGAGTATGGGTTTTATGCTTATGTGTTTTAGAGATTTAGCTAATGTCATATATAGCCTACGAAGAAGCATATGAAGGTCACTGAGTATATTACGCCTGAGGCATTTGAGAAATGGCGACTACGTGCTCTCGAGCTTGGCTTCTTATATTGCGCTAGTGGTCCGCTTGTGCGATCGTCCTACAAGGCAGGCGAAGCCTTCATCGAGAATGTGCTGCGGAAGCGTGCGAACCCCGCGACCACCACGTTACTCCATAGAGCTGGACTTTCAGTGGATACGAAGACTGTGTAATTTGGTGTTCAAGAGTTGGATAAATCTGGTTTGGAGCTGGTATGCGGAGGTTTTGACGTTATAGAAATGGAATAATTAGATCGGATATTAAGTCACATGCTCTAGAGAAATGTACAATAAAAAGATATTGGGCTTTTACGGTATCGCGACGTGAATGTTCGACTTATCACTGCAACCTACTTAGTTTGATTTAAAACTAGCCACAATCTGTCCTGATTGAATAATTTCCAAAGGCTGCATCGCGTTGTAGCTCATGCCATTAAAGACACTGCTAACCATTTTGATATTCTTAAATATGGAAATCGTGGTAATTAGTAATCTCACCAGCTGCTAATGGCGATTGAAGTTCGTGCGTTCGGCCGAAGCTTGTTCTAGCGGTAAGCGGCGCCAGCCGAGTTGCAGTCGGGAAAACTTAATCCGATCATCGAATCAAATTTCATACTACCCAGATAGCCAAGTCTCTTCCGAAAGCAGATACGAAATTGAGTGTAAAACATCATATGGCGCTATACATGGCATAGTCTCTTTTTCTTTTATTCGTAATATTTATGGTGAAGATAGTGTTGTGACGCGATGCGGCGAATGAATGACGCTGCTGGGTATCGGAGTAACCAAGGAAGCTTGCGCTTGTCGTGGGCTGCTCCTACGCTAAGGAAGGTTCAATGGGGGCGAGGAGGGCTATCGGCGGGTATTGCTTGCCAGGTCGGTTAACGTAAAAGCCCAATAAATGTCGTGATTTATCAGCTCGATTTATCAGCTACTTCGAGTATTGTAGTATATTTATATAGGTTACTTTTCCTTCATCTAAGCGACAATTACCTGGCAGACCTGAAGCCGACAGAAGCATAGTTATTGGGGTCAACACATTGGAATAAGAACCTGTATATTCCGATGAAGGAAGCAATCGTCTCTTTCGACTCCGTTCTTAATGGGAAGGTCATTGAGTCTCCTGTACCGTAAGTGCTTATTCTATTGGTCATGGTATGTTCTATATATGTCTAACATATCTAAAGTGAGCCTGGTCCGGATGAGGTCTTGATCAAAGTTATTGTTTCTGGTTCCAACCCGTGAGTACACCACAATTCAACCAACAGCATTCGGGAACTTCCAGCTGACAATTGAGGTGAACAGAAAGGACTGGAAGTATCCCGTCTTCTCCAAAAAGCCTGCCAACTCTGGCGACGACATTGCCGGCATTGTCGAGGCCGTCGGCTCTGAAGTGATCGAGTTTAGGAAAGGAGACCGCGTGGCAGCATTTCACAAGATGTTCAAAGAGCATGGTTCCTTCGCCGAATATGCCACCGCCTACGCATATACCACCTTCCTCCTCCCGGAAAAAGTTTCATTTGAGGAGGCTGCGACATTGCCCTTGGCTTCGCTCACTGCTGCCTACGGACTGTTCGACATTCTCGGTCTGCCAACGCCGTGGAGGCCAGCGACCGAGGAGATTCCCCTACTAATATATGGGGCCTCGACAAGCGTCGGAGCATTTGCAGTGAAGCTCGCAAAGCTGGCGGGGATTGGACCAATCATTGGTGTCGCCGGGGCAGGAAAGGACTTTGCCAAATCAATCGGTGTGGATTACATAGTGGACTACCGCGACAACAGCAACATTGCTGCGGATATTAGATCACATTTGAAGGAGGGCCAGAAGCTTTTGTATGCTTGGGATACTGTCTCAGAGCATGGGTCGTATCAGGAGAGTATCAAAGCGTTGGAACCAGGTGTGCAATCGAAACTGTCGTTGATTTTGCCAGAGCGAAAGTTCGACGACATTGTTCCGGGATCAGTCACATATGGAATCGCCGTCGTTGCAGAGGCACATCGAGAGGATGCTGCGAGAAAGGATTACGCGTATGTCTTCTATAGACAGCTGACGAAGTGGCTAGCTGAGGGCAAGTTCTCAGGACACCCTTTCAAAGTGGCCGAGGGAGGACTTGCGGGAGTCGGAAATGCGCTCCAGGAATTAAAGGATGGAAAAGTCAGCGCATCGAAGTATATCTTCCGAATTGCGGATACACCAAACTAGAGAGTGAATACAGTGGACCGCACTAGAGCTTTGGTAATGGTTAGGCGAGTGACGTGATATGTTTTGAAAGATCATTTATATTAGTTAGACTGTAACGTGTAGATTTAAGTTATACCAGGTTCAATAGATGACGTTTAACAGAGTGACAAGATTGTGACAGTACGGTAGGCACTGGGGAAGGTTAGTCGATTTGTAAATAGAGCCAAAGACCTAAATTGCTTGGGCAGGTAATTCCTTCAGCGCGATGCTGGGTCGTAGTGATCTCGCGATATATGCCTGCGATGTGCATAAAAACTATAAGTTCAACTGGAACCCAATTTCCAGAATTTGGAAGGTGTCACCAGCATTTGAACTGACTTCATTTAGCGTTGCAATTAAATAAAGTGTTCTCGTCTGGGTTGAAACGCTAGATTACAGTCGATAGCTTTCACAAGCTGATCTATAAGTTCGAGAAAGGACTACATGGTCATAAAATTAGAACCAAGGTCAAATGGTGTACGTGGCAGATTAAAGTGCATGAGAAGTAGAAATGAATTGAGTTCCTATAACTGTAGCCAAAAAGATGAAAGTCGGCGCCGTGATTCCATCCTCGGTCAAGCAAATGCAGATTCCTGACAACAGTGTTTCTCTATTGCACAAATTTCGCATAGTTGCCACGATTATAAAACACAAAGTATTTGATAGAATAGTGCTAGTCCACCTCCAACCCTGACCAAACCGTCGCCGCCTTGAACGCATTCTTATTGATCGGCATAAAATTGCACGAACATTTAATCGATCTTTTGAATCCTATCGAAATGGACCGAATGCATGGCCATTTAATTTTGCGTCCAATAGTAAAGCCAAGTTTTAAAGATTACCGTTTCTCTTGCCCAAGGCTTGCAGCATCCGCCAACGCGGGAAAATCAACAGCAAACACAAACCGGAACACGCAATAAGTCATTAAACTTAGCGATCTCCAGCCACTTAATATCATTGTTGTCAGGACCTCGTCGGTCATTTACCTCGTCGAGATTTTCGGCAGATCCTAGTGTGGCAACTCCTGAAGGCTCCGGATTGTTTCAGACTGCAGACGCGGGGTTGGATGTGGGGAACTAACGGATCAGTGACCGATATCAAAAGTCAAATGAGATACCGAGAAGCTCACTACTTCCCCGTGAAATGTTCATGATCTTCGTGATATGATATTGTCAAGAGAACTTCCAAATTGCCTTATGAAACTCCGGCGGCCCGTTGACTGAGTTACGAATAGTCGCAAAAGTGGCGAGTCCCTCATTATCTGTATCCGCTGGCCACTGTATGATTTACCCGCATCGCACTTTGCTGGGAAGCCAGGGACGGGCCGGCGGTAAGGGCACGCCAAACCTGGTCTGAACTAGCGTCTGTTATCCGTTTATCGCGCCGTAGTAGTATCCCGCCGCACGGTCCACTGACCCACCGGCTCTGTCTGCAATACTACTACAGTTAGTTACTTTTGAACTGGCTGCATCGTGCACCGACCAGCGGCTTTTGTCAATTTTTTTTTTACACAGTTGGTGTCTCGATTTCTGCTTTAGAGGCGCATTGAGCGATCTTTGATATTGTTTGGATTCACTTCGACAGGTTACCCAGATTTATATCTTATCGGTGTTCGACATCCTCAAGTTTTCGCGTCAAACTACTTTCAGAGCAATTCGAACGATCAACGATGGCCGCAGTAGATATCTCTACGGCACCGACGAAGCAGGAGAAGCCGAAGGCTTTACAATATTTTTTGAAAGTCTTTTGGTATTTGGTCGACCAGTGGTTTATCATTGGTATGGGCGTTGTGGTTGCGCTAGCCTACAAATTTCCGTCAGTGGCGAAGAATCACGGTCACATCCGAGCAGATATTTCTATTGAATATGGCGCGGTAGCCATTATTTTCTTGATATCTGGTCTCAATATTCCTCGGCAAAAGCTCATAACTCAAGCTGGACATTGGCAGGCGCACCTTGTCACTCAAGGTATGTCCTCTCTGTACGGGGCCGTTCATTCATGCTCTGATATGCTTTAGTTATTTCATTCCTCGTCACACCGTCGATTGCGTTCGGTATTGCGTCTGCGATCCGTGTTTCACATAACCCGAACATCAATGAATGGATTCTTATAGGAATTATCATCACTGGTTGCACGCCAACGACTGTCTCTTCGAATGTCGTCATGACGCGATCGGCCAAGGGGAATGAATCACTGTCTCTCATTGAAGTCTCGATTGGTAATGTGCTGGGAGCTTTCATCACTCCGGCACTGGTTCAGATGTATCTTGGCCAGCATACCGGCTTTCAGTATGGTAACCCGACCAACGACATAAGTCTGAGAGACCTCTATGCCGAGGTCATGAAGCAGCTAGGTCTTGCTCTTTTCGTGCCATTGTTCGTCGGCCAAGTCATCCAATTTATCTTCCCTGAACAGGTCAAGTGGGTGTTAGCCACCTTCAAATTGGCGAAGGTCGGATCATTCTGTCTGCTTCTCCTTATATGGTCGTCATTCTCGAATTCGTTTGCATCGCATGCTTTCAATATCGTGTCTCACACGTCGGTCATTATGGTGTGCTTCCTGAACGTCGCTTTCTACATCTTCTTCACCGTCATCTGCTTCGTTTCTGCGCGATGTCCTCTGCTACCAGAGAAGTATCGCTTCTCGCGTGCCGACACCGTTTCCATCATGCTGTGCGGTGCTGCTAAGACTGTCGCACTGGGCGTGCCTCTTATCAATGCACAATACGGTTCCCAATCTGAGAAGGTCGGTCTCGTCTCTATCGCTTTGGTCTTGTACCAGGGCGAGCAAATTCTTGTCGCGCAGTTTCTTGTGCCGATATTTAGACGTTGGATCGAGCATGAGATCATGGCCAAGAAGCAGAAGGAATTGCAAGATGTGGAGAACAAGAAGACAGATGGAATTGCCAATGCGCCAGTCGCTACTCCTCTTGATGTCGATGGTGTGGAGAAGAATCAGTCTAGCGCGAGCAGTAGCAGCTACAGCTCTGGGTCTGCAGTTGTGCCTAGCATTGTAGCTGCAGAGACTTCAGAGAAGAAATAATCTCTGTGTGATTTTTGTCGGTTATCATTTGGCTTTCAGTTTTAATAGGTTGGAACAGACTGTAGGAGCACACGTGGCTTGTAGATCAATTCATTCGTGCATTTTTGTAGATATAGAAATAGATTTGACGGACCTTGGTATGTTTCTTAGAAAGCATTTTGCATTGTCGGCATTTACTACTTTTGTGTCCAATAATTACTCAATTTTTTAATAGAACTCGTTTATATTTGGGATTGGTCAACTATTAGTCTTCAATTGCACGTTAGTTTGCGAGTAGTAATTGCCATTAGAAACTTGCTTGGTATTAGTATATCCTAATATGGCCATGCTCTTAGATTTTAGCTCGGGTCTTACACTGAGAGCTCCAAAATCCAGGTGTTCATACCCATTAAGACGTTATTTAAAACCGGAGCCCATGAGATGAACACCTGCTTCGTTCAGGACTGGATTTCGAAAGAATATCCCAATATATTACAGAACGCTATACAACTCCTCTAAAGCAAGACACTCATTTATGACGAAATCCTATCTAAAATAATACAGAACAATGAATATTTTGATGAAAATCGCAAAACAAAAACAAATTTTCCAACGCCATGGTATTAGTGAAGTAAAAAATGAGCCAACTAAAACTTCCCAAATCATAGCACAGATCATTCATTCCTTCCCTGTGACTTGTCCCTCCTTGGATTCTTCTGTAGTCTGCGATTCGTCCTCATCGCCGTGTGAAGAATCGGAAACAATGGTGGACACAGTTAGTGATGTGGGTGACGGTGATGATCCATTGCCTTGCTCATCAGTGACTTCTTGCAGAACTTGCTTGAGCGCTGTGAGCTGTTCTTGCAGCGATACTAATATATTGTCTTTCTCGTTTACGATATTCTCCAACTGTCTGTTGCGGTGCGCAAGCTGATCCTTTTCTTTCCGAGCAGACGCCACCATTTTATTCGCTTCTTCGAAGAGTGATCGTGTAAGATCCTCTACTTCCTGTTCTATACTTCGCCGGTCTTTCTCAGCCTTGTTCCTAGCCTTCGATTCCTCTGTAAGTTTAGTCATGAGTGCCGATGTTTCTAGCTCCACATCTTTTCTCTCAATTAATAGGCCATTCTCCAGCATATCCATATGCTTCTTCTGTGTCGCTTCCAGTATCTTTATACGTGCTTGTGCCTGCTCCAAATCGTGTCGCGTAGCCGCTAATCCATCCTCCAGATCCGCTTGCCGCTCGACTGCCAAAATAAGTTTCGTTGACAGCGCGGCGACCTCCTTCGATAATATCTCGACCTCATCCTGTGCCGTGATCTGCATAGACATCGACGAAGCCATAGTCGTAGAAGCAGCCATCGATGTCGTTGTTGCTGCCGTCGCCGACATCGTAATGCTCCCGGAAGTGCCGGTGGCGGTCGGCGTCAGGCGCGAAAGCAGTGTCTTGTAGACACCGCCCGACCCTGTACGTTCCGGCGTGCGGTGTATAATTGTGACGGTTATTTTGGCGGCGTAGACGTTATAGTAATTAACAAGTCAATTCTCTTTTTCAAGCGACTAAATCATAAAGGAGGCGAAAAGAGTTGTCGCCGGTGGAAGTGAAATTAGACCTGCGTGGGAATTAAGAACGCGGCAAGGCAAGTCGCGAAATGGCAAGGTTTTTTTTTGCGGCGAGTCGCACGTTTGTTGCCGTCGCGTTGAGGCGGCCAAAAACTATAGTGGCAGTACAGCACAGGTACATGGTACGGCCTAAAAACTGAGAACAATCACAAACGAGTCGAGAACAAAGAAAGTTTCTCCCCTTTTTATTCTTACAACCACCACAAAGAATATGGATGACAGCGAACTTCAGGCTATTCGCCAGGCGAGACTAGCGGAGCTTCAGCAGCGCCAGGCCCCAGGTGGAGGAGGGCCAAGGGGTGGTGCAGCGAATGACGGGTCAGGCGACGCGTCAGCTCGACAGTGAGTGTCTTTGAAGAGATGCAATCGAAGAGCAAATGGTACTAATGCATTGTTTACTTTAGAGCAAATGAGGATGAAGCGCGGGCAGCTATGGTACGCAATGCGTTTTTCAATATCTTCTGTTGTAGTGATAGCTTGGTGCTCTAATGCATAGTTTTAGATCGCTCAGATTTTGACTCCTGCAGCTCGGGAACGTCTCTCTCGGATCAGAATCGTGAAGCAACAAAGGGCTAAAGGGTAGCTTGTCTATTTCCTAAGGCTATGTGAAATATAATTGGATTGAAGGCTAAATTTTAGTAGGGTTGAGGAACTTCTTATTCAGATGGCACGATCAGGTCAAATTCAGAGTCGGGTAGATGAGAACGATCTCATTAGTTTACTGGAACAAATATCAAAGCAAGAGAGCAGAGAACATGAGACAAAGATAGTGGTAAGTTGTTGGAATCTCGGGCCCCAGTCTAGCTTGAATATGGATGGACTGACTTCAGTTTAGTACCAAACGCGGAGATTTGGAGGCGACGATCCAGATGACGACTGGAATTAAATCGTTTAGTTAAGGGTTAAATCGTTTAGTTAATCTCATGGCGGCGTGTATCATACATCTTACGAAGGCATGGCGTTGTCATATAATACAGAGCATTGCAATTATTATTTGACTCTGACAGGACAGTGTAGGCTAAACTCAAACTATCAGCGCTACTTATAGATGGCTTATCTTACTCTTCCTGAGTTTCCGCAAGTCTGGTGGCTTCTCGATTCCAAGCTCTGCGCGCAGTCCGGCCACGTCCTTTTCCAATATTTCTTCCCAATACACGTTTATCAGTGGCTTGGCACTGGCGCCATTTCTAATCGCCCAAGGGAAGTATATTGTGCGTAGCCTTTCTTGCTGCTTTGACTTCAGTCGTAAGGGAGCAAGTGCTGCACCCATACCTGTCATTGGGATCAGAGTATTCGCGAACTCGAACATTTTGAGAGCAATCTCGCCTTCGATGATAATCGGCAGACCCGTGATGGAGTGGTAGAAATCGTGGCATTCTCGGTAGCGCTGCATGGTATACGCGCACTCTTCGTCGTCTATATATCGGACCTTCACCAATTGTCAGCATACACACTGAATGCAATTCTAGAACCTACCCAATTTACAGGAAAACATACTGCTGCACGCGTATCGGGAGACACTCCTTCTCGCTTGAGCCACTCAGCGTAAACACGGCCAATTGTATTCTCAGGATACTCCATAAGACGCTCGATATTAAGCGATGTAGATGTTATTCGTGGTCTTTCCCGTAGAATGCGGCGGCCGGTGGGATCAGCGAGCATGACATCCCGAAGTCGTTGAATGAAGAATGGTGACGCAGTCGTCTCTCCCAGAACGGCAATTAGATCTGAGAAAGCATTTGGAATTAGTTCGGTGACCTTTCTAATACGAAAATATCCAACATACCCCCCCTGGATGGATCGAAAAACGAGTAAACGCCGGACCCAACGGCAAGGAATAGTTTCTGGAATGAACTCAACGGGACATGGCCGGGATAATTCGGTGTTACTGCCTGAGTGTACGCCCGAGCCAGAGACTGGCTGGATAGTGATATTGGTGAAATAATAGTACGAGGAATCACTCGCATTCTTATTTAGAATATTGAATGTTGCGCTGTGCGAATCTAGTCGACTATACGATCTTTGTCCAAGGTTGATGTGGAAACAGACTTGGGAGATTTCTAGACGATTGATTTTAGACGCCTTGCATTTGGCAGCGTCTATCGCATACTGATACGTGTCAACCCACAGTAATCATTGCATCAAGCATACGAATTTGTTGGACACGACTCTCGTTAATAACGTTAAGAAAGGTTTATATCTGTCGACTGGCTTTCAAGGAAACATAGAGGACCATTCTGGTATCAGTCCTTATCGCAGTAAACCCTGTTGATAGCAATAAGCACCATGACCACGGCTGTCTATCCTCCTCAAAGCTCATCAACAGCTTTGAATGAAGAGCATAAAGTCTCAGTACGTATATGTTTATTTCGTGAGTGTGCTGGATTGCTATTGACTTGAACAGATACTCGAGATTGCATGGCTCCTACACGACCTATCCTCGACGATTCGCTCATTATCAGACGGCCTGGAAGAATGCTTAGCACTACTACATTCAGACCAGCCGGGATCAACTCTTGTTCTGTCATCAAATAGATCAGAAGCTCTGAAAGGATTCGTTTTGCGAGTGGGCCAGAATATCGTCAAAGCTGTAGGTTACTTTTCCAAGAAGCTAGCGTAGATTTTATCGATTTTCTAAGATAAGCAGGACATTCACATCAAGCTGTCGAGTCTCAACAAAGGACAAGTTTGCGATCTCACCCTTGCAGAGGGCAAGGTTCTGCCTCTAGCTCAGCTGGCAGACTGTTCAAATTTTTTGACCGTCTGCGTGCGGGTAGTGAAAGAAATGGATTTTGTTGAGCCGGCATTAGTTCTTTCAGTATGTTTTCTCTCGCTATTTAGAAGGTCGCATACTTCTAGTCCTAAAGTTATTAACGTATATAGCAACTTCGGAAACTCTTGTCGAACATCCGATACGCTCATCTGTCAATCCGCAATGTCTCCCCGGCATTCCAGTTTCCCTATATGACCATAGAACCCAGTGTGTTCTCTCCAGAAATTCCCGAAACAGTTGCCCTTGATCTTACAATTTCTGAATCTGGTGTGATCGCAGATATTCGTACACTTCAAGCCATTGAGCCCCTTGTTTCATCGAGCGCGGCGTCGACAGGATCCAAGGCGTCATACCGGGGCGGCATAACGTCTTCAATCTTTCGGGGAGGAAGTACAAAATCCGTGGCAACACTTGCTGGTGCCGGTGGAAAGATCTCATCTAGAGCCCCACCACCAGTACATAATCCAACCAACGAGCTTACTAGGACGACATCCAATGTGAGCACGTCTAGCAGTATCAACAGCACAATGAGCACAGTGTCGACGTCCAGCACAAGCAGTTGGCTTGGCGGGTTAATTGGGCGGAGACGACAGATGGAGCCGACCAATATATTCGTATATAATGGTCAATATGTTAAGCAGCTTGAACGAATAACGGTGCAGAGCTTTGATCCTGGCCTTATGGCATTGATGTCGAAACTTAATGGTCCGTAAATATATTTTAGTACTAAGTGTTCGACTTATCTTATGGCTAACATTTGCTTTTAGTATTGGAATTGAATCTAGGGCAAGCTTTGAGGAAATTAGAAATTGCTATGAATTGGAAATAGATTGCACATGATCATTTATTGTACTGTACATATTATTATGCATGTCTTTGAATCCTAATATACAGGCGTCCTTGGATTACCATTTCCTTAAGTGCCGATTAGACCAGACTCCTTATTTGCCGTTTCTATGACATAGTAGAAATGTTAGCGGAAGTTCCGTGAAACACTGTAACAGATCGTTAACTCACCTTCTGCTCTGCTGTTAGATTAAGCCGTGAAAGCGAATATTCCAGTCGTTCCCTCTTCTGCTGCATGGCTCGCCATTTCGTAAGGTTTCCAGTATCATTAGCAGCTGCGTCCGAGTCACTCAACTGCAGGGCTCGCTGAGGTTGGCGTTGTAATCTAACTTCTTGCAGTTCGGCCTGCGATAGTAAGTTAATTCGTCCACCTCATATCCAATCAGAGTATGGGACAATACCTTTGCTATTAGGTTCTTCTGCCGCCGTTCAAGTTTTGAGATAGCACCTTCTGCACGTCGAAGCAAGTCAATAATTTGGGGTTCTACTTCACCAGCGAGCGAGGTCTTCACCGCGTTGACATCTGACTCTGGGACGACTTCAAAGACCTGCTTCTCATCAGCCAGAAGTAGGACATCACGCCAGAAAAGATAGAAAGCCATACGCGATCAGATCTAAGCACAGTTTTCATTCGTGGAAGATCGTTTACCCCAGAATCTAATGACGCGATCGAGGAATTGAGCTGCTCACAAATTAGAGAAGCAATTATACAAGCACCAGTGTAGACTCACCAGGTCAACGCTTACTGTGAGTGATGATACGCATCCTTGCAGGCTGTAAATATAACTAGAGTTCATCATGAACCGTTTAAGATACACCCTTGCGTATTCTCTTTTGTTTACAAGACAGGAACTTGCGTAATGTTGGCGCTACGGAATAGGCGCGTCGTGTCACGCCAAATGAGCACGTGACTCTTTAATTTGGGACCAAATGACATCTTTGTTCCGGAAGCTTGAAGATCTAAATTCTCTACATAGAAACTACAAAGGTCGATTTTCATTCAGTTTAAAGACGGGAATTTCTTCTTTATATTTAATCGGACTCTGACTAAATCAACATGCCGCCACCACCACATTTTCCCGGCCAGCAGCCCTCAAATTGGGAGAAGTTTAAGATGGGAGCATTGATGGGGGTATGGAGATATGTCATTTCTTTACAATTTTTTTGCTGGTGGCTGCAGTCCTAACAATTTATTACGTAGACATCAGTCGGAATTGTCGTCGGGTTCTTGTTTGGTAGTATATTGCGTTTTACGTGCATCTCGCTGGTCTTTCGCTTACATGTGATTGTTTTTAGGGGGGTTCACATTGATCAGATATGGTCCGGGTCCCAATGGATTCATGCGTAGCCTGGGACAGTACATGCTTGGCTCTGCTGCTACGTTTGGGTTAGTTATATTCAATATATTAGGCCTTTGGAAACTATTGGCTAACTAAATTAGTCTTTTCATGTCTGTCGGTTCAGGTTTGTTCTCTATGATATTTATGCTGTTTGAACTCACTTAAAGCTAACACGGAGATAGTAATTCGATCGGAAGATGGCCTCGACAAGTATTCTCACAGAATGGAACTTATGCGGTTACAGACAATGCAGAATACGCGAATTACCTCGATGAAGACTGGAAAATGGGAGAAAGAGAATTAAACAGCATCAGCTGTATTTGTAAATAAAACATTCTAACAGTAGAAAGAAAAGCAAGTTAGCGATTGCAGGCTTATTTATGGTCTACTGTTAAATTGCGTATTCCATCGTAAATTTTCATCGATTCTATCTGTAAATTTGACATCCGTGTAGGTCATGCTGAAAATTACGCCACGTCAACCTTACATCATGGACCTTCACGTCTTACAGATCAATTGATTCACAACGTCAATCGACTTGAAGTATCAAATTCCGAAGCCATAGTTCGATATTAAAGACTTCAGTGCACCAGCACTTGTACGACGCCTACGCTAACGTTGGATCTGTCAACAAGCATTCAACATTGCCGCATCGAGTTGTCGGTAGTCCTGGACGCCTCTTCCCTAATGCCAATATCCAGTGACTGCCAGGGCTTCTAGATCGACAGATCTTTCGCGCCGGATTTCTGATGGCAGCGATTGCTCTATCGCTATCGAACCCGCCATACCTTATGCGTTCGCCGTCACCCTCACCACCAGAGTCGTCTGCAGCTCAGGTCGCAGACGTTGCACCGAGTGACGACAGCGATGATGACACGAGCACCGTCCTAGGCGATGCCGTTCCACGAGACTTCGACGGTGTACCGGATATCCCCAAGGAAAACGAAGACATCGGGGAAACAGGTGAACCCCCTTCATACTCAGCGGCGACTACGTCAGAAACTACGAACCTGGAATCTCCTGCTCTCTCTCCGAAGCAAGTGCTTGGCACGTCGATCTCAGCCGTTAATGTACACCACAGTGGCAGAAATGGTATTGACTCTGGTGACTCAGGTAAGCTGACAATGCTTGTGCTATATTATCTGAAGGGCTTATCATGTATAGGAATCCCAGCAATCGCAGAGGGCCAGGAGCGACGAGGTTCAGGCAAGCGAAGTAAGATGTTTTACGAATGATGCCTGAAATTTTGCAATATTTTAACAGATTACGATTAGAGCCTCGCGAGGGACTTAATACGCACCACCGCGGATCAGTTTCCATTGGAACGAAGCAACAACTACATTTGTCACAGCAACATCAACAGTCCTTACAAGAGGCGGCGTATTTGCTACTGCTTCCCATAAACGATACTTTCAGCCGCAAATGTATACAAGTCCCTTTCTTCCCGCAGACTATGCTGCTCGGTCGCCAAATTAATTCGCGGACAATACCAACTCCGGAGAATGGATTTTTCGATTCTCGTGTCCTCAGTCGTCAACATGCAGAAGTTTGGGCTGATCGTACGACCGGTCAAGTATGGATTCGAGATATCAAGAGCTCAAATGGGACATTCATTAACGGCCAGAGACTCTCGTCTGAGAATCAAGAGAGCGAGCCCCATGAGCTGAAGGCCAACGACGTACTTGAGCTAGGTATCAATATTGCTAGCGACGATGCAAAAACAGTTCTGCACAACAAAGTGTCCGCTCGTGTTGAAAAGGTTGGGTTTGGCGGAATGCCTCCGTCAGTATTCTCACCTTTATCTCCTTATGGAATGTTTGCGCAAGGTAGCGGAGCCCCTCACATGCCCAACGGTGGTATAAGTTTGTCGTACTCAGATATCGACCCCAATGCCAACCTTGCCAATGGTAATCATATTATGTCTCCCTCATTGAGCCATGTTGCAAACGGTAACACCTTGACAGCGTCGATGACTAGCGGCGGGGGTCTGGGTAAAGCAAGGCACCGTATAATTTCGCGGATGTTGGCGTCGTCTGGATCAACAACAAAGGGCCCTATCTCGCTGGATATGGCCATTAAGAAATTAAGCAATGAGATACAATTTGCGATGACGCAGAATTCAGACCTTCAACGTGCGACTGAGATCTTCGAGTCCATGGCGCACACACAAGCAGAATCAGCGGCCGAAGCAGCCGAATTCGCTGCTGTTGCCGCTGTTGCCGCTGCGGATACCGACGCCGATGCCGCTGCAAAATCTCAGTCTACAGCCGAAGAGAAAGCTGGACAAGTTCCTACAGAAGACATTGCGTCACTCTCATCGGATGGTCCTATTGCCTGGCTTAATTCATCGTCGCCGTCGTCCGCGGTACCGTCAGCACATGGTTCATCATCTGGAGCAGCAGAACAGAAAATATTATCTCTCACAGTTTCTTTGAAGGGTGCCGAGCATGAACTGAAAGAGTATAATGGGCGGATAGAATACTTGGAGCGCATGCTCGAGCGGGAGACATGCGCAAGAGAACAGGCCGAGTCCAAACTCATGCTTGCGCAACAGGAACTGGAGCTAGAACGTGAGCAGGCGATCAGCGACTTAAGGGATGAGGAAGAGGAGGCTGCTATTTCAGCGTCTGAAGATAGTACTGCTGCGGACACAGTTGTGTTAATAGAGCAAGAACAGGAACGCCAACGGCGTCGGATCAGCAGTTCTGATAGTGATGCAACGGGTGTCGATGTCGGGTTAGTCGTTGTACAACTGGAACAGGCTAGACGCGATGCTCAGCTGTGGGAGTCCAGGGCAATGAAAGCGGAGCAGCTTGCAGAGAAGAATGCGCGTACACTTGAGCACCTCATACTTGAGTTGCAGCTGCCCGAAAGGGGCTTCCAAGGACTCAACAGAAGTCCTGGAACAAGTCCTATGAGATTCAGCAACGGGAGCCGTACTAGAAGCGCGAGCGCCTCGCGATCTAACAGTAGGAAAGAGAGGGGACGCAGGGGGACACCTCAATCACAAGAATCGCCAACATTACCTCGTACGCCTACTTTGACACCGGAAGGATTCAAGAAGGCAAGAGGCAACTTGGAAGAGAGCGGCGAAAAATCCTCCAATTCATCTCTCGGAATTAAAAAGGAAAGGAAGACGAAACATTACGTGTCGGATGTAAGCATTGACGCAGAACAAGCTGTTCACAAGTATAATGGTAATGTGGATACAAAGAAGATCAATGAGGTGTCGCTTACACGGCCACTCATTTCTACATTTACGGTTGTGCTACTCGGAATGGGTCTTATGTCATTGATAAACGAACGATATAAAAATATATGATGATCTGAAGGATACATTTGGTTGCAACAGTATATTGATGTATGATTTATCTAATCAAATGTGTTCGGCGTTGTGATTTAAACTATCAATTTCTTGTGCGACTATGGTTCGAGATTCTGCAAGGGCGTGTTTTATTTATAATTACTTTATTATTGACTCCTGTATCTAGCTACATGCGTATTTACATAAATTTTAAGACCACCCTATGCACATTACTACAACTTGTTTTTAACAAGATGATTTACGTTAGACCATAAGACTCTTGATCTGCTCGTTGTTCTGCTTGATGGAGCAAGTCAAACCGAGCTTTTCTCGTAATATTTCAACAAATCGATCTCCAAGTAGAGTCATGGAGTCGTCGCCTGGATTCAAGTTCTTTTGCACTAGCCATTCCTTTGGTGCCACTTTCTCAATAGATGTCGCTCTAGAATGAGGCAGTCCGCACGCGACAATCTTATCGAAGTAGGATAAATCTGTAGTCGCGTTAATAGACACTCCATGCGAGGTGACATGTCTTCGTAAATGCACGCCCAAAGAAGCAATCTTTTCAGTTGGTGAAACCCACACGCCAGTATTCTCAGTAGTCATGGAACGCACATCATATTTGCTTAGCAGTTCGATCGTTGTGTCCTCCAGGAGTTTCACGTAACATTTAGAAGACAACTACATACAATACTCAGATGAGCAGAGACCTAACAGATTGTAGATTTGCTTACCATACATCAAAATCCTTCAAGTCTAAGATAGGATACACAACCAATTGACCAGGTCCATGGAAAGTCGTCTGTCCGCCTCGCATAGTTATCGCGCAATCCGCTTCAGGAACTGTCCGCCTCAGCTCTGCCAACTTCGAGAGAGCGTCAGGATCGTTTTGCTGCCGTCGCCCAAATGTGTATATAGGCTTGAACACGGTAGTAATAACAGACGGAAGGGGCTTCTTCCCCTCAGGATGCTTCTTGTAATTAAGTATGCTGCGTACCATTTCGTCTTGGAGCTCATGTACATCAACATAACGAACTGGACGACCTGGAGGAATGAGTTGCAAATGGCGAATCTGCTTGATCTCGACTCCAATTCGAGATGAAGGCCGCATTACGGACAAAATCCCTAGGATAGAATCGGGATACCCTCCAATGCACCGCCAGATATGTAAAGGTACTAAGTTTGCCGCGATTGTGAATCAAAGGCTTACAAGTACAGAATAGTGCCAGTCCGAAGTAGTTATATCAGCAGCCCTAACCTGATCTTAAGACCTGCAATCCCCAACATCCAGGCACGTCGACGATGAGGTCAGATATTCCCGACAGATCGATCATCTCTGGTTCTTCCCCGATATAATATGCTTTGCTTTGCATAACTCATTCATTTTATCGTATGTGGATAGCAAAGATCTTGATATGACAAGCTCAGCCGACGGCGGCTGTTCCGCCGAAAAGCACAATTCCGACAAGCGAATTACTGATCTTCTAATCTGGTTGAGATCCCGGGGCATTTCGATATCAGATTCGATTGTGGCAACTGATATTCCTGGTCGCGGAATAGGCGTCGTGGCACGGAGCTCCATTTCAGCGGGGGATAATATTATTCAGTTTCCTGTCTCGACGCTACTTAATCCGCGGACAGCAAAGGCAGAGTTGCTAGCGCTGGCTGGTTTAGATCCGGAGATAGCGGCATCGATATTTGATTCCAGTGCTGCACAACGAATAGGTGCAGCTGATCCCAATGGAGATTTCCGGAAACGAAGGAAGAAGTGCAGCTACGACAGCTTTCGTTCCGAAAAGTATGTCGAAGCGCTCGACAGGCTATCGTCGCATCAAATTCTTGGCTACTTTCTGTATAGAGAAAAGGCTCTACGCGACGGCGGAGGCTGCGGAGCATGGGGACTGTTTATAGACGCGCTGCCGACGCTGGAAATGTTTGATTCTTTGCCGCTGGTCTGGCATGTACTAGGAGGACCTAATCGCGAGCTGCTAGACCTGTTACCTGTCGCTACGAAGGGTGAGTGTCCATCGATTACAAATTCATCGGCAATCGAAGTACTGACATGATGGACATACTAGAGCATGTGTGGCGAATGACCAATCAATTCCGGAAAGACATGGATGCTGTCAAGAGTGTATTCGTAGCTGTGGATAACCTAAAACTGTTTCTCTGGGCCTGGCTATGCGGTGAGTTCAACGCTGATTTAGCAATGCAACCTGTTTAGTCAAACAATATCATAAATTTACATATATACAAGTCACAGCACGTCCGCAATTCTAATATCTTTTCTCCGCAGTGAACTCGCGCTGTGTATACTATCATATGCGCGAAGCAGCCACCCGGAATGATTGTATGACGCTTGCACCATTCATCGATTTCCTTAACCACACTGACGGTCAGCACGTAAGTTTATTCCTAGTCCAACTCCTTGTGCCAATGTTAAGTTTTTCGAGTGTTCGATAGGTGTCACGGATGGCCCAAGTTTAGCACGCACGCCGGTTGCGAAGTACTTCACTTTAACAACTACGCGGTCGTATGCGCCTGGAGACGAAATCTATTTGTCTTACGGTGCTCACTCTAACTCCTTCTTGTTATGCGAGTATGGATTCACTTTGGCTAAAAACCAGCACTGCGAGCTCGATATCACTTCAAATATAGTAGATCTGCTCGAAAGGTCGACGGAAGAGGGCGACGGGATACCGCCGAAGATTGAGTACTTAAAAAGAAATGGATATTGGGGTGAATACACTCTATCAGATGACGCAGTATCTTATAGGACCGAGGTCGCTCTTGCTGTGGTCCAGGTGCCCACTGAAGTTTGTCTCGAAGCTGGTACAAACGACGATCCATTTAATAGGAACAAAACCAAGGTGGAAGCGGGGGGCGGCTTCGCCTTAGAGAGAGCACAACTAAAAGCGTTTGTTTCTGGTGTAAGTGAGGGTGTAAAATATCGGAAGGAATCAGCGAGACTTTTGGAGGAAATTCTAGAGGCAGTCATTCAAGACGCGACGTCAGTGATAGAACATCTAAGTGAAAAAAGGTCAAGTGAGCAGAATCGCAGACATATCCTCAGACTATACGAGGAGCGCATACGGATTGCGAGGACACAGATATTGTCGGCAAAGCACTAACGAATCTGAGCAGGACGTCATACAAAAGAAAGAAGGACGTCCGATTCTCGTGTGTAATATTAGTGTGAGCATTCATCAAATGTATGCATTCATAATCCGTGCTATAAATAATCAAAACGCCGAACACCACACTGCCGATTCCTAATGCAACTCTGTCCCAATAATACTTTACTTCCAAACTACACCCACCGCTGAAAATCTCTGTCCCATCTAAGACGACGGTCGCTATGCCTCTCTATACGTCTTTTGAAAATATTGGATTTACGCTCCTTTCCGTCATTTCCTCGGATTCGGCCTTAGCAACCTCATCATCAAGCCAATCATAGTTCAGAGCTTGCTCAGCCTCTAAGTCATGCAGCAACTCATCGGTGACTCTGAGCAGTCTGTTATGTGGACCTGCGTCTTCGCCCCTGGCCTGTGATATCGCCGTCATCTCATCGCGTGCCGTCTTAGAATCTAACGCTGCGCCCAAGAATTCGACAACAAACTTGTTCATCGGTGTGGGCACACCGAGTTCACGGCCGATGTTAACGATATATCCATTGAGAAAGCGAATCTCGGTCGTCTTGCCGCCTCTTTGCAACTCGCTACGCATCGACGATACGTTCAATGCCGTATTCTCAGCAACCGCGAATACCCGGGTCAACATTTTTCTACTGTCCAAAGCATTCTGAATCTCGTACTCTGTAAAGTATAGTTTTAGCTCGGGCATGAGTTGAAGGACTGCGCACGCCTCGTTCGTGATTTCGACACATATGGCTTTCATATGTTGTGACTCGACGATTTGGCCGTTTGGACAGTCAAAAATCGCCGTTAGAGGATTGATGCAGCAATTGATAACTAGCTTCTCCAGTTGAGCTAGTAGGAGATCGGGGTAATCCACCTCTATGCTACCAAGTAAAGGAGAATTTTTCAGAAGCTTTATCATGTCCCTGCTTCTGTCATTGCTAGCATTGAGAATACCGCTCGGGCTTTGCGATTGCAATGTAGTCTGGGCGGGCAGCCTTAGTCGCTGACCGAAAACAGCTGTGCTGCCTTCATTCTTCTCAGGAAGTATCGAACCGACGTTACTCCGCGATGCGGTCATGTTGGTCGCTCCCGTTTCGGAACCCTGCTCATAGCGAGGGATGACCGCAAGTTTTATAGAACCAACGCCGCGATGAAGAACCTCGAAGTCGTGGAAACCGCGTGAGACACCATGAGTATTTATCCCATATATAAAATTAGGCCTCAAGTCAGCGTTCGGAAACAGTTCGCGCTTTATCTCTTCGATGAGCCCCATTCCATTTTGTACAAGCAGAATGTTTGTATTAGGACCTATCCTGTTCTGCACCGACCTCATTGCACCCATTGTCTGGTGAGCCTTCGTGCAAAATATGACATTCTTGAACTTGAACCCGCTCTTTGACTGCGCCAGCTCGTCTACCCGAACGACGAGAATGTCGTCGGCATACTTCATGACATGGGAATCAGAATCATCAAGGGGGAAATCAACGCCGATTCTGGCATTACGCTTCAAGAACCGAGTACGCTCGGCTTTACCTCTTACAACTAGGGCCACCACCAAGTCAGAGGGATCGAAAGCACGTCGAATTGCGTAGGCCATGAATATACCGATACTGCCAGCGCCAATTATGTCTAGATATCATTAGCAAATCGTGCATAGGAACAAAACCAAAGTGCGAAACGTACAGACAGTTGGCTTAGGGACAGTAAGTTTAGGTGCATCAACATCAGATAACTTTTCTGATAGTGTCGACTCTTTACTCTCGATTTCATCCCTAATGGCACTAAACTTGTCGGATTCCGCAGGAAATGTATCGTGTTGCTGTCGCTGCCAACTTCTCTGATTTTTTTCAGACATTGAAATAAACGTCGAACTTATTTCCTGTCTCTCTGACGTAGTAAATTTCCGAGGTTGACTTTTCCATGCTGACAGACCAATATTCAAACTCAGTAGCTGCTGAATAGGCGTACTCGTCGGACTGTTCCTAGAACAAAACCATGGCTTCCTCGCGAGCGTCCTTGCCCTGAAAGACATCATGCGCCCAAGGAACTGACAAGTAGATTGAATATCAAGCTATTGGCGACAGCAGCTAAGGAAACGCCTACCCCTCGTTGAGAGTATGGTACCGATCCTTAAGGTCAGAGAACGAGTTATTTTTTTGTTCGAGCATCCTCGACAAGCAAGCGGACACTAAACCCTCAATTTGTGTTCTTGGCCATCTTGCAAGTGCTCATAATTCTGAACGCGCCCAAGCTCTTCTCGAGAGCAATTCTCGCACAAGGTAGTATATGACATCCTCTCTAACGTGCAAACTGAGAATATGTTCACTGTCCACTAAAGAGCAACTAGTCTGAATACGATATGGCTTACTAATTTGTGCTACGCTGATATCTCAACATCACGATCTCCGCGCACGTCCGCGTTGCTCATCCCATCAATCTTTAGGTAAACGCGAACAACAAGCGGTACCAAAGACTACTTGGATGCGGGATCTACTGTCAAGGTACTGTGCCCTCTCTGGGAAGTACGACAATTCAGACTTGCGCTGAGCATGCTGCGTCTTATGGACATTTACCTCGCCGGTGATGGATTTACTAGAAGGTTTAGGGATGAGCCAAGCTGGGTATTAGCGATCATCTCGCAGTTACTACAGTATAAACATGTATATACACTCATACGAACTAGCTGAGCAACTGCTGGGTCGCGTGAGAGAGCGAGGACTTTGGTCAACGGCATGATTTACCTATAAGGCATATTATCGCGTGAATTGAAAGAAATTCTTCAAAACTAAGCCCGACAATAAAGCTTTAAATTAAAATCCTTTAAGCAAGAATTACAAATCCAGTTTCATTCGCCTCCAACTTATACTCGCAGCCCGGCATTGCTTCCTGTGAAGCTTGTCCTGCCTGCGTCGCTCGGTGGCCAACGCGTGGCGCAGTGCGCGGAACCTGGCAAGTGCTATGGCAGATTGTGCAGCGGCTTGGCTATTGCGTTGCTGCTGCGATTGCGCAGACCTTGTACTAGGGTTCTCAGACCCCGTCGTTGACGCGTCATTACTAGTAATTGACAACGAGCTCAAGGATGTCGTTAAACTATGAACTGGTGGCGACGCGCAGGGCGGGGTCGATTGTGAGGGTGACGATGGCGGCGTGATGAAAGTGGTTCCTCTGAGCGCTGCCGTCGACATGCTGCTCCTGTTAAATGCTCCTTGAGTGTTATAGAAACTGAAAATGCAATGATGACGAGATTGATATAGAATTAAACACAACAGGAATAATTAGAGTAGCAAACGTGCAGACTTTTATAGGAGCCATATTCAACAGACTAGCGGCACCAAGCGCAACTGTGGAAAGAGACAAAGAGAAGTAGTCGAGCCGTATTTAGAAGAGCAAATCGACCTTGTATACTGCCACGCGATTTGTAAACAAAGAGAATGCAGTCGCTGAACGCGTCGACGCAACAGCTAGAAAAATAGCGTCGACGTGATCGCGATGTCTGTTACGGTAGATGCGTTCTCAATATGGCATAAACGTAACCGTGCTGTGGCTCTTGATTGTTCTTGAGGAATGTTAAAGAGCACCAGTCGATCGATGTGCTGCACAGTCGAGTCCAGTCCAGTATATATACGCGACTTGCTCGACGCAAATTTGTATTATGAACCAGAGACTTGAAATTTAATCAATAAAACGTCGCAAATATCCATCGTTTGTTCAGTGATACTTTAGTTTCTGTTGGGTTAGAGAAAACAAAATCCAAGCGCACAGCCCTCGCGCCTTCTCCCGGCCCCCGGCCAACCGCAAATAAGACATGACTCGGATGATCCAGCGATAAGAGAGAACATATGTATTGTACTTAGTTGGCGTTAAGAAAATGGAGTTGATCAGGCCAAGTGCATATGCACATTGCCCTGGTATACCCTGCGAAAAGGTACGCCCGCGAGAACCGAGAAGAAATACACTAATAAGCGAACGATCAGTGATTGAATAATGTATGAACAGATTGAAGTTGATGCCTAGATGAGAGCCATATCAGACTTTTCGTAATCACGGGGACGGTAGAATTTAGGATCTTGGCTGAAAAAATTCGCTAAAAAAATTCGCTAAGGAGCACCTCCGTGGCGGAGCACCGCAATCGTCACACTGGCGCTCACATGGATATGGTCGCGTGTGCACTAACGAGTAAAATGGGAAAGATCCACATGGAAAAAAATTTCATTGGAAAAAGACTAGGCGTTCATGGTAGTAACTAAGTAGTACACAGAGAACTAGAAGAAAACGTGAAAATTTTGACGTGAAGTACAGGAAAGCCATGCACGTCATGGCACAGATCTTGGTGACAGGCTGCAAACTTTTACAGAGTCATTGTGAGAGGACGGCTGATCGATGAGACACTGCTTGCAGATAAGCACGCATGTTGGACGGACACCTTTATCTGGCGGACATTCACAAGAAAGAACGCACAAGAAACAAATTGCAATACAGGAGAGATTACTGACTGATTTAAGAGGGCAAATTCGGAAATTGGGTTTCGGAGGCCACGGTGTTGGCCGATGAGATTTGAGCCCGAGTGTGAAGAGTCTAAAGCTAGAAATTTTCGCGGCGTTGCAGGGCTGGTTGGTGCCGGTCTCTAAATACGCCACGTACGTCACCTCTTTCTCTCCCTATTCTGGTGTTCTTGTACTCCGCCAAAGGCTCCAGATGCGGCGTAGCGCGTGGGACCCGGCGTTGGTTTCCGCGTTGCCATCGTGTGGGCAGCTGCGTAGATGCCGGTTTTGGCGTAGTGGTACCGTACGCATCGCCCCAGAACATCGGACCCCGTACTCCGAGGCGCCCGTCAGATTCTCGACGTCGGGGTTCAGGTCAGCTCGTCGAGAGGGTTGTAAGGTAAGACTCTAGCGGCCCTGCCTTGGTCGCGAGTTCCGGCAAAAGGCAAAAGTGAGAATTCTCTACCTCGTACCGCTCTGACCGGGGGTTCGTTATCTTTCAGAGATAAGGGACTCGTAGGTGCAGCGAACTTGAGCGAGTCGAAGGTTCTGACAGGCAGCCATCCGGACAGGGAGCGTTATGCCGCGTCCGGAAGCGCCCCGTACAGTGCGGTACCCCGTCACCTGGGTCCTAATAGCAACTTCATTTCTACATTGAATAGTAAAGCTGGTTTGCCCAACTGATGGTAAGCGAACTGCGATCATGAAAATGAGCTTTTTTTTTTGTTTGTCGTCCCTTCCTCGGTCCCATCTCAGGTGGACGCAGGTCACAGGTACGCAGGTACGCCGATGGTCCCCACCCCACCTCCCAAAAGGGCATTGCCCGCGACATCCAATGTAATCTTGACTTTCTGGGCAAACGCAAAAGTTTTTTGCCCAGAGCCTGAACTCTGAAAGCACGCGAGGACCAAGAGCATGAGAGAAAAGAAAAATGGCTCCTAAAAGACTTCACGTCTGGTCACTCAATCGAGTGCCTTAAGTACGGCGTCGGTCCCGGTCCCACGTTCATCACTTCCACCATCCACCGTCACGTCCCCCATGTCCGTCGAGTTCAACAGCACCGAGCCTACGGGCGGCAATTCCGCCGTCGAGGACCTCAATGTCTTCTACGACTTCGGCGACATCGCCTACGTCCTGATCTCCGGTTGCATGGTCTTCATCATGGT
The DNA here is from genome assembly GCA_003705915.2 of Lipomyces lipofer. Classification (NCBI taxonomy): domain Eukaryota; kingdom Fungi; phylum Ascomycota; class Lipomycetes; order Lipomycetales; family Lipomycetaceae; genus Lipomyces; species Lipomyces lipofer. Next base: position 44,193 of record PPJX02000047.1, on the reverse strand, counting down.
TCCTGGCCTTGGCTTTCTCTACTCTGGTCTCGCCCGTCGCAAGTCCGCGCTTTCAATGATTTGGGCGTGCATGATGGGCGGCGCTATTGCCATATTCCAGTGGTACTTCTGGGGCTACTCTCTCGCGTTTTCGTCAACCGCGACAAACGGCTACATTGGCAACCTCAGGCATATTGGTCTGCGTCTCGTCCTCGGTGCCCCGCCCGCCGGTACTCCCTTGGTCCCCGAGCTGCTCTTCTCTATGTACCAGGGCATGTTCTGCGCAGTCACCGTTGCCATTGTCATGGGCGCCGTCGCCGAGCGCGGTCGCCTCTTCCCCGCAATGATCTTCGCCTTCATCTGGACGACCATCGTCTACTGTCCAGTCGCGTGTTGGATTTGGAACACCAACGGCTGGGCGTTTAAGTGGGGCGTTCTCGACTACGCCGGCGGCGGTCCGGTTGAAATTGGCTCCGGTTTTGCCGGTCTCGCGTACTCGATGATCCTTGGCCGTCGCCAGGATAAACTGCTGCTCAACTTCCGCGCGCACAATGTCTCGCTGGTCACTCTCGGTACCATCTTGCTCTGGTTCGGCTGGCTGGGATTCAATGGCGGTTCCTCCTTCGGCGCCAACATTCGTGCCGTCTATGCGTCTTGGAACTCTAACCTCACTGCCATCTTCGGCGCCATCTCCTGGTGTTTGATGGACTTCCGTCTCGAGAAGAAGTGGTCCACAGTTGCGATTTGCTCAGGCTTCATCTCTGGGCTCGTTGCCGCTACGCCCGCGTCTGGTTTCGTTCCCATGTGGTCTTCCGTCATCCTCGGCATTGTCGCCGGCATTTCCTGCAACTTGTCCACCAAGATCAAGTACCTCCTCCACATTGACGACTCCCTCGATATCTTCGCCGAACACGGCATGGCAGGCATCATCGGGCTCATTTGGAACGCGCTCTTCGCTGCAGACTACGTCATCGGCCTTGACGGCGTCAACACTGGCCTCACAGGCGGCTGGATCAACCACAACTACAGCCAGCTCTACAAGCAGATCGTCTACATTCTCGCGTGCTCGGCTTACGTCTTCGTTGTGACGGCGCTAATCTGCCTCGCGCTCAACTACATCCCCGGGCTCAAGCTCCGTGCGTCTGAGGACGCCGAGATCCGAGGCATGGACGAGGACCAGATCGGCGAGTTTGCGTACGACTACGTCGAGGTTCGAAGAGACTACCTCGCGTGGGCCCAGCCTACTCCCACTGATGGCGTTCCGGTAGAGCACTACAAGAATCAGCCGACGCTGGTGCCGACGCAGTCTCTTCACGGCGCCGAGTCGGAACCGAACAGGGGGGACTCTAGCAGTGGTAGCAATGAGAAAACGCACTAAATTCGTTGTGATTTAAAATTTTGGATTGGAGTTAGGATTATGTCTCTTTTGCTATTTTGGGTAGATCATCTTCGGTATTAGGCGTGCGTTGTAAAATATGATACATATTGAACTCTTTAGTTATAGTTGTTAGTTATAGTTGTGATAAGTGTTTACCCTTCCTTATGTACCACTATATACGTGTCGACAAATGAAGGGTCCTCGTGGAATAACACTTACTCCGTTCTATGCTCTCCCTACAACACCAAACGCCGCCCGAGACAGCTTCTCTACACTTCCACTCCACGCTTGCAACGCCTTGAACCGACTATCCTGTGCCGCCAGCTTCGCGGCCTCTCTCTCCCTCTCCCTCCTCTCAGTTCCAATCGGCGCCTCTTCAGCGCCTGTATCCGGCGCCACCTCAATCTCCAGCCGCCCGCTGACCTCGTCAATCTTCCCCTGAATCTGTCCGTCCAGGATGAGCATCACCAGCAAATCCTCCATCTCTTCCGTCTTAATGTCCAACGACTTTGCCAAGTACGCAAGGTCGATCCGCGAATACGGCGCAATCATGTTTACCACAAACTTTGCCCGAATCCGGCGCAACACGTCGTCCAGGTAGAAATGTATAAACGGATCGCTCATGATCCCACCGCTCGTCCCCTCCAATCCGCCATTCTCCTGCAGCACCCTCTGAAACTCATGAATGTCCGACCGCTGGTACGCGTCTACGAGGCTGTTCATCGCGGCAATCTGCGGGTTCGATTTGTAAGGTTTGGTCTCCTGTGACTCGAACGGGTTGATGTCGTCGGTGTTGGAGAGCATGACGGCCAGGACGAGGTACTTGAGCACCTGGATGCGCTGCAGCGACCCGGCTTCGTCGTAGTTGCGGAAGGACTCAAAAAAGTCTTCGCGCGCCTTTTCCCATTGCTTCTCCGACATGTGCATTTTGCCGCCGCATTCGCGGATTACACCCATGATGCGGGGGTGCGGTATCGCGGAATTGATTTGCAGCGTGCGGTTGTATAGTTCCTGCGTCTCGTTAGGGCAACTCACTAAAACTAGAGACAAATGGTGTTGGATACACGCACCTTCAGCTTTTTGTTGTTCTTCGTCTCCGTGTACATCTGAATTTCGAGCGCATACACCTCCAGCAGATACGTCCCCTTACTCTGGTCATCCCCGCCATCATCCATCTGACATGCCTTATGCAGCACCTTCAATATCCGTCCCAACCGCCCATACTCCCCCCTATCCAGCCAGAGTTTTGCAAGCTTGAGATTAGTCTTCAGCCACAGCCGCTCGTTCTTTGCATCTTCGAGCGCGCCGAGCGTCGTCGAATAGAACGTCTCCATGAATGCCATGTCCGTCGTCCCCGTTGACACGTAATCCAGTATGTTATTCAAGCTCTTCTCCGAGTAATTCCGCGTCACCGCCGATTTGGTATACCCAAGCAGCTCCTTATAGTACTGCAGGGTGCGTTCCTGCTCCCCGCTCCAAAACAAAATCTTGACAACCTGTTTGAGCGCCTTGAAACCCCAGTCGCCTTTTTCGGACTCGAGCGCGACCACGCCGAGGAACTCGTCAATTGCGGACTTGGGGTCGTCTTCTTTCAGGGCTTTGGCGTTGTAGTATTTGTTTTCGATGTCGATGTTAGAGCCGGTAGAGGCAAGGTCATCGTCTTCATCTTCATATTCAAAGTCGTACTGTGCGTCGAAGAAAAGAGGGGAAGCGTTAGTTTGGATCAGGAGAGAACGAGGGAAAGACGGTATATGGGTGTGAAGGTAAGGGGACTTACGTTCTCCTCGTCGGAGGCCATCATGAAATCGTCGTCGGACATTGTAAGTTCGGGTCCGAAGAAGACGTGCCCGATTTCCCTAGATCAAGACGTCTATGAAGCGATTATTGGACTAAGTGTTGCAGTTCCGTTTGGCTGATGATTAGATGTTTCATTGTATCGCTTCGCCCCTAACCCGGAGCTGCGAACGTCCCAAAGCAAATGCGCAGTTGTTGCATCCTGACCCCCTGAGAGCCCGGCCATTGCTATTTTATAACAAAGATATGGATGGAACCCTGCATGGTGTATTTAACTATCCTTTAACTATCCTCTGAAATACAATTGAATCGATTGATCCCTTGTCTCAGCTTGCCGCTTGACTCCTCCGTCCTCTCCTGCCAACAAATAGTAACTTCAAAATTGGACACATTCCGCGACTCCTACAAGCTTGCTCCGTGTGTGAGTCGGTCTTGATCGAGCATTCTAGTCTCACGAAATGGAATGAATATATATATCTCTACTCGGCTCATCTGTTGCTCTGTTATTCCTCTTATTATGCACCGACTTTTATACACTCTTCACAACGATGATGGACGTACCACGCAGCACATCCAACACGGTCCCGTCCTTCTCCTGGTCTTCGACTTTATTAACTCAGTTAACACACCTAAGCTCGGAATTTGGCAGTAACCAGTCACCACCGCGGGTCGTTTCTCGAACGGTAGCGTCGACGATGATGTTAGAGACACCGGTAACATGTCAACGACGAGCTGACGAAAATCGTTAGGTAAGGACGCGACAGAAATCCTTCGTGAATGGGACTGTAAATATCAACCAGGTGACCAATGACGCTTCGGGCGAGCCTCATATGTCTTCCCAAATGATGTTGACTGGCCCATCAGGGATACGGAGGGGCCCAGTTGGTTTCGAAATTGGCAACATACACTCGTATATTCCGTGAAGCTACCGAAATGGAATTAGTTTCACTGTTAATACACAGATAGTTATCATTACAATATCAGCAAGCATGGCAGCAGAAGATTCAAACGCGCGACAACCACAATTATCATTAACCTCACGCTTTCAATTCCAGAAATGGAATGTCGCCGGCTTGAATGAACACATTCAGCAGCTCGACCATGTCATGGACCCATCCAACTTCTCGCCATATGCAACCAGAGACGGGGACGAGGCAGATACCGACTGGCCGACTACGCTTGACGGGAGGATCGCTTTGCTTTGGAAAGTCGCGAAGCGGAGACACATGGCGCTGACGCTGTTGGATTCGGCTGGCGAAACTAACAGTTTATCGGTGCTTGAGCAGAAGATACAGTCGCAGAAATCGAGTATGGAGAAAGTTTGGGAGAGACATTTTAATGAAGGGACCGGACTTAAGTCCTGAATGCAAACTTTTGATATCCTACACGATAAATCTGCGCGTCAACACCGTATTCGTAAGGAATTTCAAAAGTCTAAATTTCTCCACGTTAAAGTGATAATAGCAATGTGGTGATTTATCATTATGGTGTGATGAAAATTCAGTCCTCCTGTTATGATTCAGTCTGGACCCAGATTCTGCTCCGATATACTCTTGCATTCGGTTAGTTTCTTCGATAGAGCGTCAAGCTTTCGGGGATATGGGCAACGATAAGCTACAAGATCGTGAAGTAGAGTTTATTTAGCTTTGCTTATCACACAGAGACAACCCCCACAAATTGTAAACCCAATTTAACCAAGCCATACAATTTATAACCCGCTTTCCCTTATATACATATTTGCGTAACATCAAACGCCTTTGCATCGGTCATTGGAACTGCGATTGCTCACTTGCCGGAAATGCAATGTCGCCTACTGGTTGCTGCTGTGACATGGGAAATGTCACGCGGTCAAACGCAAACCAATCGAAATCAACTGGGTAAAGCGCGTTTCCAGCACTTGCGTCGTTCCAAAATTTAGTGAGAAGCGCATCTTCCTGTTCCGAAGCACCACTTAACAGACTGCTGAAATCTGCTGCGAATTGCTCAGCGATAGCCGGCGTCGGGATTGAATGATTTTCGAGTGCAGAGCGTGCAGCCGACGTAGTGCCGACCAATCCTGGAACGGCGGATTCACATCCAGCAGTCGTAGCCCCGTCACTACCGACTTGTTGCGCCACGGATACAGCGGTATTAGATTCACCTGACACTTCATTCACCGTCGCTTCCACCAATGCAGTCGAATCGGGAAACGGCACATTATTCGACCCACTTGCAACAGACTTTGCGGCCGGTTCCTCTTCTACAATGGCATCCCCAATTTTCTTTGCGACAATCACCGTCGCCATCCGTGTAAACAAATCCGCTACTCTGCTGAGTTTTCGTATACTATCTGGCTTCCGGTCTAGCCGAATTAAGAGCCCACTGATCAGACGCATAAGTCTGAGGTCTTCCAGTGAACCCGACCTCACTATAGAAGCGAATAACTCGAAGAACGGTGCGAATGGCTGAAAGATGAGACACCACGCGATCACCGAGTCACTCTGCTGTTTTTGTGTCTGCGCAGTTAGGAGCTCGTGGACTATCAAAATTGCTTTCCGCGCCGACGCTAGTCCAATTTCCTGACTATGCTGGGATCCTTCCGGAGTATCAATCAGGTCATCAGTTTCGTCATCGTGTATGCCTCTGCTAACTCGGTGGATCATTGTCATGCACACGTAGTACATGAACTCACTCTGACCGATCATGGTTCTGTAAAGTAAGTTATCGCATTCCCAGGACTCAAGCAGCCACTTCTGCACCTCCGACCATACCCCGCGTAACATCTCATCAAGGTCTCTCACTGCTCGTCGCTTCTCAGCTCCACTTTGTCGGAGAGCTTGCGCGGAGTACAAACGCACATATACCGCATCATAGACCTCCACTAAATGTAATGTGGCACTACATTTACCATGTCCGAACCTTCTTCTCCTTTGTGTCTCGGTTTTCTCACCGTTCTTCAACTGTTCCGGACAATCTGACATAAGCGGAAAAAATCTTCTCTCCACGTCGCAGTCATAGCTGGGAAAACACGATGTCCGACCGAAAGTGAGCGCGAGAATTTTCTCCAGCATGTAGCATAGCCAAAAGAGATTTCGGCGCTCTTCTAGCTCGGCCTTGGTTAGGTCGCGTTCGAAGTAGAAGGCGCTGCGGCGGTGGAGGCCGAGAGTTTGGGCGTGGCGGCAGGCTTGGGATACCAGCATCCAGCAGAGACCGGGTTGCATGCGGGTTTGGGCAGCGACAGCCTGAGTCGTCTGTCAGAAAATATTCGATATAATGGGGTGGCGTAACTTACAGCATATAAAAGTGTTTGGACGTTTATGAAATTAGCATTGATAAAGACAGACGGATCCTTCAAGACCAGCCAGACGTTCTTGAACAAAGTATCTCGAAGTTCCTCGTCGCCGGACTGAAGAGTATATTCTGGCCAGCTGAGAGTTATGGCCATCATGTAACTGGCGCAGACTGTCTTTTGCATATGGTTCTGCCCCCGAGGAATGGCGTAAATCTCCTTTGCCACATTACGAGCAAATGGGAATGAACTTAGCTGCTGCATAGGGAGAACATTTTCCGTGTAATCTGAATAAGATTAGCAGTCATACCCTATATCTCCGACGCTGGGGAATACACACATTCCAATATCTGTTTTCCGCGCTCCTCTGGAGGTAAAAATGCCATGTGATTTCCAATATCCAACTCTTCCACCCAATTCACTGGCAGAAAGTTAGATCCGACATAATCCAGCGACGAGGTTAGGAGCGACTTCAATCCTGGGCATGCTGGCTCCATCATGTCGGAATATCTGTCTGCCTGGTCTCCCTGGCTAGTATTATTGATAGCTGGTCCGTGGTAGTCAGATGCATCTTGATCAGCTTCCGTACCGCAGCATTTGTCATTCTGAAACAGTTCCATCGGGCTGATTTCACTCCCGTCTCGATCTGCATCGTCAAATTTATTATCTTCCTCGAAGCAGCTCTCATGCTGAGTTTCGTCATTGTTGTCGCCCAATGCCTTGGTCATCAACTGCGCCTCAATAGACATCGATAGCAACGACGACTTTCCGAGGAATTGCAATTGCCCTTTGATATTCGTGACTAAAGAGTTCAAGTCCGACCCTGCCAACGGAGTCTCCGATGCATTTTTCTTCTGCGTGACAACAGCATGTCGCGTAGACCCTTGTCTCCCAGTACGTTCTTGCAACGCCGAATATGAATCTGGTGATATAATTATTGGCGAGGACGAGGAGGACGCTGTCGCAGCACTTGACCCAGATACCAGCTCTGGAAGCGCGGACATTCGGCCTGAGTTCGGCATCATAGCTTGAGTCTGTGCTGAGATGATTGATGACATCTGGTCGAGTTGCGACTGCATCTTATCAAGACGGGATTTAAGTACTTCTTCGAAGCTATGCACCTCATTAGCGATATTAAGTCGACTGTACTACAGCAAGTTACCGTACCCTCCAGAATTTGGCCGCTTTCTTTTGCGTTGGTCAGGCATTGTGTGCATACACCGTAACTTCCTTGCAATACAGTTCCGGCATGGTTCCTTTCGATCGCATTTAATCTTCATACTTGTCAGCAAGGCAAACAATTAGACAATATAATTATCTACTCTCAACATACTTTCTTCAATCTACATGAATCACACTATAATTCACTTAGTAATGCCTCTCTTAGGCCGCGAATCTGCCATAACTTATACTTACCGCGCGCGATTCCACTGGCTCCTCATCTTCCTCATCCGATCTTGTGTCTGATCTCACGCTCATTCCTTCGATGCTAAGTATTTAAGAGTAACAAACGCCAAACTTGAGAAAATAAGCCAGAAACCAGACTAAGCAATCAGTCATTCATTGTTTCCCGCTGACGCAAATTAAGTATATTATCTCCGCGCAGCCGCACGATGTGTTGCGGCTGGAGTTAAGGAGGCGGAGATCCGGAGCCCTTGATCTCCGATGCCAACATTGGATTTACCAGATGTTTATAACCGCAAGCGTGAGAGTTTCTGGCATAACTTAAAATCGGCGGCGAAATTCGAGCTGTTCATCCGTTTACTGTCAAATCCAGAGGTTTTTCAGTCAAGTCCAAGTGTGTTTTTCAGGTCTTGTCAAACTTCAATGTCCCGAAGACACGAGATATGTTTTCTGCCAGCTGAGGCTTCACCGTTTTCCTTGTGCCGACACCGTTTCTCCTCTTCCAGCACTCGCCAACTTCGAACCACGAATTATGACGCGAAGCAAGGTGTATTGAATCCTTGGATTTTATCATTTTTTTGTAAGTTGTATATCATTGCTTTTATTGCGATGAGATAAGTCGCATGTTCCGCATGTTTAGTCTCTTCTACTGACAGTCAGTTGATTTATGAATGCCCAGTGTAACATTTTGATATACTTGTCGTTATCTTCATTCCTCTGCTGTCGACGGTTCACCTCGTGTCGATCTACTTCCACCTGTGGCCCGGGATAAGCGCCTTATTCGCGAGCATCTTAAACCCTAGAGGAATCAAGCCCGCGAAGTGGAATCGTAGGCATTTATGTACAGTTCCAACTGGATTGGCATTATGTACTGCGCATCAGTATAGTTGCCGAGTTTTTCACCGACGTACCCCCCCATACAACAAAACTTGTATCAAGAATAACAGATAATAGTTAACCCCTCTGCAAAATAAACCGCGGGTCCATAAGATCTAAGTTTGAACTTCCCTCGACTTCGTTGGCTGGTGCAGAAGTATTTAGCCCGAGCCCATTAACGTTTCGTAAAAACGTGACATTCTCGTTAACACTAACTCCAATTGGAACTAGTGGATTTGAGTATGTTAACAATTAATATTTGCACTCTTTCCGATATTGACATATCTACTCAAGCTGTATTGCGTCAATTGGTCCTAGCTTTCTTTATGTAATTATGTTGTGATACTGTCATCGTGCCGATTAATTTGTAGTCATTGGAGGATAATTATTCATCCACTTCTTTTTGCAACTGTCGTGTCCAGCTTTGCGCTGAATCTCAAAGGATGCTTAAATTCAGTAGTTATCCTCAAACTCAAGAGATAAACCTGAATCAGTAAGTGAGAATACGAGCAACTCGAAGAGGTTGGGTTTGCGATAAATTCAGATGAGTTGTGCGGCGTAGACATAAAGAAGGAAGTGATTAGTAATAAGCTACTGTATCGCTCTATCCTTATCCTAACAAAAACAAAGAAAACAGAAAAGAAGTTTCGAATATCTCTCAGTCCGACATCTACAGGCCATCAATAATCTGACACTTTCGTGATTGTACATCCATACGTAAATGGCTGATAAATACACCTGTGAGCCTCCTGCAGTTTGGTCACACGGATATGACCATCGACGTCTCAAACTGGAACACTCTTTTTCCCAAAATTTATAAAGGACCGCCGCTATCCAACCCCACATCCTCGGCTTAAACCCCGGTGCCAACTTTTCACTCCTTTGACCGTCGGAAGTCTTGCTCGCATTGTGACGGGAGCGGCCTCAATTTTCTGGGAGAGGATCTGCCAGCTCGACGTTGTTGCATTAGTTTTCCGACGGTGACAACCGGCATCGAGCCAGTTTTTTTAATATACAATTTTGGCCTTCACCAAATAGTATTGGAACCAATTAAAACTCAGTTGAGCTTGTACCAATTAACTCGCACGGGAGATTATAGCTGATGGGTCTTCTGTGAGTTCTTTCGCGACTCGAGGCGAGCAAGCATCGTTTCGGTTATTAATAAGCTGCTGATTGTTAGATCATTGGGAACGCCACTTCCATGGAAGGATGTACAGAAGTACTGTGATCATGTACGGGAACATGGAATTCAGGTATGTGTACTCATTGCGAGTTGTCTTCGATAGACAGTTGGATGGTCGTCACCTTGCTTACAAATCACAGCAATTCATCCACATATGGAAAAACACCAAGGACAAGAAGGGTGACGTCCTTCTCTGGGGTGATGAGGTTGAATATATGGTAGTTTCGTATGACGACGAGAACAAGAATGCATTGCTGTCATTGCGTCAAGCGGAGATTCTCACAGCTCTGGAAGAGAATGAGAAGAAGCAACGACAAATTGAAGATAAATTACAGCTAGGGTGGGACTGTGGTATACCAATCGACTGTTATTCCTTCCGCTAATTGCATCTAGGGATGGCCAGAGAATTCCGACGTTTCATCCAGAGTATGGTCGTTACATGTTGGAAGCTACACCTGGATTTCCTTACACTGCGTCGCTAGATGCCCTTCTCAACGTGGAGCGAAACATGCGTCGACGCCGTGACATCGCCAAGGAGCACATGTTTCCTCACGAATTCCCAGCTACTCTTGCCTCGTATCCTCGTCTCGGTGCGCCAGGCCAGTTTACTGACCCATACTATCCTCCAACCGGTCCGGCCAGCAGATCATTTTTCCTACCGGACGAACTCATCAACCCACATGCTCGGTTCCCAACATTGACGGCCAACATTAGAGAGAGGAGAGGCTCCAAGGTTGCGATGAACGTGCCAATCTTCAAAGACAAGAATACGCCCAGTCCATTCATTGACCCGACGATCCCATACAACAGAAACCTCTACCCCGAGGACGCGAATGCGAGAGAGGGTGCTGCGAAACCGGACAGTATCTATATGGATAGCATGGGATTTGGAATGGGCTGCTGCTGTCTGCAGATCACATTTCAGGCTACAGATATTTCGGAGGCGAGACGGTTGTACGATCAGTTAGCGCCTTTGGGACCGATTTTTCTGGCATTGACGGCAGCGAGCCCAGCGTGGAGAGGATATCTCAGTGATCAAGATTGTCGGTGGAACGTGATTGCTGGTAGTGTGGATGATAGGACCGAGGAGGAAAGAGGACTTAAGCCCCTGAAGAATTGTCGGTTTAAAATCCCAAAGTCACGGTACGACTCTATTGATTACTATATTTCGGAAGATGCGGAACTTCGACCAGAGTACAATGATATTGAACTTGTTCACGACGAGAAGATTAAGAAGACGTTGAAGGACGCAGGTGTTGATGACTTACTGGCGAGTCACTACGCGCACCTTTTTATACGAGACCCCATTGTTGTGTTCTCCGAGCTTGTCGACCAAGACGATACCACTTCTGCTGATCATTTTGAGAATATTCAGTCAACTAATTGGCAGACCATGCGTTTCAAGCCACCACCACCAGGCACGAATATCGGCTGGCGAGTTGAGTTCCGCAGCATGGAGATTCAGATCACTGATTTCGAGAATGCTGCTTTCGCGATCTTTATCGTGCTTCTTACCCGTGCCATACTATCTTTCCGGTTAAATTTTTATGTTCCCATCTCGAAAGTGGACCGCAACATGCAGGTGGCACATCACCGAGACGCCGTCATCGGCGAAAAGTTCTACTTCCGGAAGGATATCTTCGCGCCGCGAACCCACACACATGGTACCCCGACCAGCGAGGAGGGGGGTTGGTCGTCGTCATATTCGTCGGATTCTTTCGTCAGCAGAGATGGTGAGAGGGAATTGCCGCCTGTAGAGAAAGAATATGGATTGTTTACTATCGATGAGATTATCAACGGCCAGAAGCCAAAGGCACAAGTCAATGGGAATGCGACCGGTCTCGGTTCGGATATAGATGATGGCGGTGATATAGAGAGCGGATCGTTCCCAGGACTCGTACCGTTGGTCCAGAGTTATTTGGACACTATGTCTATTGATGTTGAAACTCGCTGCACATTGAATGCTTACCTCGACCTAATCAGCAAACGTGCAAGTGGCGAGTTGCAGACTGCGGCACGATGGATAAGGGAGTTCGTACGAGAGCATCCTGATTATAAGTTTGATTCTGTTATTGGGAAGGAAATAAACTACGATTTGGTGAAGATGGTGGAGACTCTCACGGGAGGCAAGGAATGGGATGGGAAGGCGAAAAATTTTCTTGGGGGATTGGGCGGCGCGAAGATATAGAGGAGGGATGAAGCATGGAATAGATATTGGCATAGATAGATAATGTGTACTATGTTGTATTATTTTGTTTGTTGCTCTTTTTGAGTCCATATGTCGCATCTTACTTAATGGGGTTATACGGTACTGGCATTGTACAGCATTATTATCAATCAGTAGTATTGTTTATGCCCTGATTTTGCATCCATTGATCGTCCGGTTTGTCAGCTTTTACGAAAGATACCTTTTTGCAAAGGACATTCACTCGCCTCCTCGGTCATATTTTAAATGTTCATTATTTTATGAGTTGAATATGTACAGGAATGATGAATAGATGAACAAAATATCCATCCATACCGTTGACGTCGCTCTTTAAAAGTGCGACTGGGGAGTGGGGACCCCATATAGCCTCGCTAGCCCCACAAAATCAATCAAAAGTACAAGATGCAAGTACGTACACGCAATACATAAGCTTTCCAAGACTATGGCATTAAAAACAAAATTTGACAAAGAACCACGCCCAACGACCTCTAATTCGTTCCAAAAACCAATAATTTTCCTCCTCATGATGACGCCGTCGCCGCAGCGGCTTCCGCAGTGGCAGCGGCAGCGGAAGCAGCAGCCTTATCCCGCTTTAGAGCGTTCACACGCGCCTGGAATTCCATGTACTCACACTTCTCGTAGGCATGTCGCTCCTCCTATATTGTCGTCAGCAATTCCGCGTAGTGTCTGCCATGCTTGCTTTTCCACAATGTCCTCACTGTCAAAGTATACCCCTCCCAATGATAGAATGTCAACATACCGTGCACTTCCATGGTAGATACATGAACTCATGGCGACACTTGTTTAGTGGAATCAACAGACTAGCGCACCGGTCTCTGTAAGCGAGCGGCAGCTTAGCATCCTTCATCTCCTGATGGGTGGCTGTTACGCGTTAGTATTTGGACAAACCGGTACATCACTAAAATCCTCATAAGTTCCACCAGATACACTCAAACTAAGGTATCATACAAATTGACTTCAATGCGACGGTAACCAAAGTCACTTACCAACAGGAGGCCACTCGTAATCTTCAACTGACTCGTGTCCCATTACGAAAATTCTGAATCAGTAGACTGTAGAGTATTCCTTAGGTGAACACCTGTTTATCGGTCGCTGTCTACTATATAGAGCTCAATTGGCGACAAGATTGCTTAAACTTCGATACTGGAATTCGACTTCAAGATTTGGAACTACTCGCAGGATGCACTCTTAATTCAGGGCGCGGTGATTGGACGTCAATGAATCCCTAGAAGATTACCCTGCTACGAACTCAGCACTCTTGTTGCCGCCGTGGAACAGGCATAAACGCCAACGCACCTGATTGAAGGCGCAAGTCCCACGCGTCGCGCGCATAGTACGCGTATACGCTCGTTGTGGGCGTTGTGGTCCGTCTCTTGCTCGCTACACTCTGTTCACATCATCAAGACAAGCGCGCCAATGCCCTCGCCTCCCTCCGAAGCCCGAACAGCGATCACCTACGCCTACTGGCCCTCCCCCTGCGTCAACCATCGACTCATCTCGTCGCTGAAGTAGGGCTCTCTCTGCTTCTTCCTCGGTTGATTGGAGGTTATACGGCATTTTTCGAAAACTGCTAGAATAAGGTATGTAATTAATAAGGCGGGCTGAAGTTTCTACGCGCGGCTCTGGTCGTGTTGGTGTCGCGAGGTGGTTGGCGTGGCGCGGCGCGGCGCGTACTGGATGCGAGAAAAAATAGCAAGGAAGTGGCCAGCCACAGCCCCGAATTACCACGATTGCTGGCTGTTCTTTGCTGGTTTCAGTTTGTTCCGTTGGTATATGAGATCAAGTGACTGATTGATTGAATTTAGTCTTGCGGTGACGGGGAGACCGGAGTGTAGAACGCTGCTTTAACCGACAACCAACAACCTCGGTCAACAAAAACCCACGAAATCTGATCTTTCTTTCAGTTAAAAACAGCGAATTGCTACCTTATAGCGTTTGGGGTGAGTACAGTCGAGTGATCTGAGATCTGCGACGGAAATTTGCGAAAAGAGTGCGCGATTACGGTTTGAGAATACACAACCATGGCAGACAAAAATCTTCAGATCTACAAGGCTACCTATTCAGGTGTATGTTTTCAACGAAGCTTCGCTCGGTGTTTTTTTTTCTGAACGCAATTGACGGAAAATGCAGGTTCCTGTATATGAGTTCATATGTCGGAATGTGGCGGTAATGCGTCGGCGGTCCGACGCATGGATGAACGCGACGCAAATCCTCAAAGTTGCCAACTTCGACAAGCCACAGCGTACGAGAATTCTTGAGCGAGAGGTCCAGAAGGGAGTTCATGAAAAGATTCAGGGCGGATACGGGAAATACCAGGGTATGTTATTACATTTTAATTCGTTACTCTTGGCCAAGAGCGGAATTTGTAATTTATTCTTAATTCTAAAGGAACCTGGGTTCCCCTCGAACGAGGCCGCGAAATTGCGATGCAATACCGAGTTGAGGAATTACTTCGTCCAGTCTTCGAATTCAGACCAACGTCTACTAGTCCCCCTCCCGCTCCGAAACACATCACCGCCTCATCGGTACGGGGCCGCATTGCGCGCGGTGGAATATCGAGAAACACGGCGAGTGCCGCCGCCGCGGCAGCAGCTGCGCACTCGAAGAGAGCCGCGGCTGCGGCTGCGGCTGCGGTTGCGTCGGCAGCGGGACGGGCTGCTTCGTACGGCGGTAGAGGTCGGGGAAGAGGTCGGGGAAGGGGACGAGGCGGATACGGGAGAATTGCGCGGGCAGATACAGACGATGGCGAAGATGACGATGACGGATATGACGAGGAAGATGATAAGGATGAAATCGAGGAAGTGGATGACGAAGAGGAAGCTATCGACGAAGAAGGGGAAGACGAAGATGTGGAAGACATGAATGTGGATGATGTTGGATCGGAGGACGGCATCGTCGGTCTTGGTCGACGTCAGTACTCAACTTCAATGCGTCAAGTTCTCACTGACGAAGAAAGTATGTCGGCTGACTCGGCCTCACTGTCAACACATTCCTCATCTGCCAGCGAGAGTGGGTCCCAAGATACTGAAGCGAACAGCTCCGATGAGTTCGGAATAAACGGTAACGGTGCTACCCGGCGACGGAAACGCAAGCTCCAAGAAGCTCTCGGTGGGAGCCAATCGCATGCCGGACTTGCCGCTGCTCAGATTGAATACTCGAATCGTCTGCTTGACTACTTCGTCGCGCCAGGCGACGACAACATCCCCGATTTCCTCATTCATCCTCCGTCAGATTTTGACGTCAACGCCGCTATTGACGACGATGGCCACACTGCCTTCCATTGGGCGTGTGCGCTAGGAAACATTAAGATGGTCGAGGCAATGCTCCATGCGGGCGCAGAGATCAACGTCGTGAACAGCCTGGGACAAACACCACTAATCCGCGCTATCACGTTCACCAACGACTACGAAAGACGAACATTCCCCAAGATCGTCGACATCCTGCAGAGCACAATCTTCCAGGTCGACCGCTTAGGCCAGACTGTCTTGCACCACATCGCCGCGACGACGAGTTCAAAGTCCAAGCTGTCGGCCGCGCGGTACTATATCGAGATCATCATGGGCAAGCTCACCGAGTCGCAAGCGTTCGAGACGCTTCTCCAGTTTCTTAATCAGCAAGACAACAACGGCGATACGGCGCTGCACATTGCGGCCCGCAACGGCGCGCGCAAATGCGTCAAAGTGTTCCTCGGCTACCACGCCAGCACGCAGATCCCCAACAAGCAGGGCCACACCGCGCAAGCGTACATCTACAGCAACGCGTCCGCAAACGCGCTGAAGTCGTCCTCCTCGCCATTCCAGCCGTTCAACGAAAACAGTCACCACCACGCTCGAGTGAGCAGCTACAACAGCACGCGGCGGCACAACGGCGCGCCGTTGATTGCAGGGCAGACGCACATCGTCGCGCAGGCACACCTGTCGGAGGCGGCGATCCAAGCGACGCAGAAAGTCGTGCCCGCGATGGCGGATCATTTGGAGGCGCTGGCGACGGCGTACGATGCCGAGCTGAACGACAAGGAGGCGGATCTGGCGCAGGCGACGCAGCTGCTGGAGAAGATGAGGAAGGAGATCTGGGCGTGCGACGCGGCGGTGCGCAAGCTGCAGAGCGAGTCGGGCGACGGAGACGTGGCGCGGCTGGCGGAGCAGACGGGCGTGGCGGAAGTGCGAGTGAAGGTGCGGGCGCAGGAGCTACGGAAGATCGTGGAGCGGATGCAAAAGCGGGATTTGCTGAAGTTGGTGCGAGAGGAGGAGGTGCGGCTACTGAGTTCGGACGATGGCACGGACTCGGACAAGAGGCACGGGAGCAAGTTTAACCACGTCGCCGCGGGGGACAGCAGTGGCAACAGGATCGGGCAAGAGCTGGCGAAGGAGCTGTACATGCTGCAGGTCGAGCGGCGGAAGACGGTCGACGAGATTGTGGAATTGTGGGCGGCCGCAGGAGTGGGCGAGAAGATGAACGACTACAGGCGGCTGATTTCGCTGTCGTGCGACGTGCGGGTGGAAGAGATTGACGATATGTTGGACGGGATAGCGCAGGCGTTGAATGGCGATGGCGGGGAATAGCAGTGGGGAATGGTATGTTTGTAAAATTTGGGCCATTGGTTTGTCACTATAGATTGCGGGTCTTTGTTTTCTGTATATTTATTTCCGTAAATGGAGTACGAACACGAGGATTCGAGTTGATTTTTTTTATCCGACCATCTTCGTACCGGCCGTGTGTACAATACATGAGATTGGGCGGTTTGTAAATTTATTCACGTACTTGAACAGCTACACGAACGTAGAGACGACAGGAACGATGCGATCTTGCTGCTGGCACAAAGGTCACCTCACTCACACGGAACGTGCGGCGCGGAAAATCAAGGCCGGGTAAACTTCCACCGGAACAATTCGAAGTTGAATCTCCACATTTCCGTTTTGACAAAATATATATATATAAATAATATATATATTAATTAATATGCAAGGAGAGCAGGGGCAGGACCAGGGCCCTCGGTGGCCGAACCGATGCCGGGGGAAGGGAAGAGATACCGAGATCCAAGACCCCTGATAGCCGCGACCGCGACAGGCGCCAGTCCTCCCACGTTTTCGTTTTCATTTCCTTTTCTAGTCTTAGCGCAATCTTGCACCAGTGCGGGGAAAGCGCCGCGCGGCAACGGATGGGGGTCAACAAAGGAGAACCGGTGGCGTTCGTTGCACTCAGGGACCTTCGAAATATGCCCCAGCGCCCCCCCCCACTGACTGCACTGCACTAAGGATATCTCCGAGAAGGACGGTGGAAGCGGCACATGGGATGTGAGTTTGTGACTGACTTAGCGTGGCTGACAGGCTACGGCCTACAGACCTTTGGTGTATACTTCAATATGCCGTACGTGGCATGTGAAGTCGCCGAGCGGTAATCTAACTCGATGAGTGCTAATCACTAAGTGTCTAGTCCAAACCCCACAGCTGGGCGAGATGCCACAAGCTGACGTGTAGTCCGGGTAACATCCGGAGCTTAGGCATAACTGAGAATAGGCTTCGGCGAAATCGACGAATAAGAGTATTGTGTAGGTTTTTGCGGAGTGTGGGGCTGCGGTAAGCGCTAGCGGGTGAAGAAAGACAGGCGGAGAGTTTCCAAGATCGGAAGTGGAAACAGTTGCCTCCCATAGGGCGATCCGGCTGTGATTACGGCAGAATCAGTATCTGACGATGATGACTCTTTTCCTATTCTCGGCTCCTGCCTTGGCTTCGTTTGTTCCGTCGTTTGCCCACCCAGCCACCTAGTTCGATGTGTATTGCAGGGCAAAGGCAGTGCTATATATATATATATATTTGGCCCGGTCCTTCCCGCGCGCGCGATCTGTGTTGGATGAGCCAGTACGTGTAGTGCTCTGCTCAGCCACCTCCCCCTGTACTTGTACCCATTGTCGCAGCCTGAAGCACATGCTCGCTGGAGGAAGTCGTCGATTTTCTACAGGTCTCAGGCTCTCAGGCGCTCTTCTGAAGGTGAGTCGTGAGCGATTGTTGGTATCAGGTGCTGGAGCTCCGGTAATGACATGTGTTGCTGACTCGGCTAAAATATAGTGCTGTGCACATAATATATGTACGCATATATATCCAGCGGTAGTATCTCGAGCGCATCCGCTGGGCTTGTATAAATAGTTAGTACTGTTAGTACTTGGCCGACCTTTTGTCAAACTTCTCACGTACGTGCTCCGTAATGGAAGCGGTACGTCTCGCTGCATGCACGTCGAACGCAGTTTCCTCATTTTAGACATGGAACTCGAGCAACTCGAGGCGCTTTCGCTCTCGCTGTCCGACTCCGGCACACGGGGTCGGCACCAGCGCCCGTCCACGACCCCCAAGCCGGCCGCACGTTTTGAGCACGTCGAGACCGTGGACTTTGTCCATGACGGCGACTCCAGCATCACTTCCACGACCCCCTCGACCAACAGCACGACCGACGCACAGGTCCCCACACAAAACAATAGCAGCAGCGTGGAGGACGCTCTGTCTGACGACTCCTCCGCCTCGGTCGGCATCCTCAGCCCGCAAGACACCGTGCACTCGTCTGCCGCGGCACCCACCTTGTCTGTCCTCGATGTGATCCCCTCCTCTTTCGACGACGCATACCCGCCCGAAGTCTTCCTCCTCTTCCCGCCCCAGGCGACCCTGTACCACCATTCCCGGTACAGCTCGTACTCCTCCGAAGGGCTCTTCTCTTCGTTCGGCATCGCAGACTACTATCTCCGCCGCCCTTCTTTTACCCGCCGCGATCTCATCGACTGGGAGAAGAACGATCTGCGCTCGCTGTGCATACTCGACGAACCACGACCAGAATGGCTGGACAGCACAACGCAGGTGGAAACGATCCCGCAGCTGAGGGAAGAACATTACCGGATCGTCATCCTGCCCCTGATTGCGTCGGACAATACCATCGTCGCCACGCTCGCGCATTCGGACTTGTACGTCGAGTTTGGGTTTACAGAGGAGCATCGACTCCGGCTTGCGAAGGAGACGATCGAGATTTGCTTGAGAAATAGGCGCGACCAGGCGGTGTTGGGTAAGCCGGAGTGGAGGCGTGTCATTGATAATTATTTGCTGGCGCTGGGGTGCGAGGCGCAGGCGAGAGTAGATTTTCAGGTAAGTTTTGTGTCCAGTGCTGGTCTTTTTTGGAATGAGACTGACTGGAAGAGTAGAAAGCAATTGCCTTACGTGCTCTTCAAAAGCAGGAGATGAAGATGGCCAAAGGAAGGGGCAATCTACTGAAGCGGGTCTTGCTCAACCGCACGAACTCGTCCGCTACCGCTTCGTCCTCAATCAGCGTGGTATCCGGGTCCCCATACACTCCTGGCGCTAGTAGCACCAGTGAGACGGCAACTTCAATCAGCGCAGTAGCTGCTCTGAAATTGAAGATGCTGCCGCCATTGCAAACAGGAGGCCCGAAAGAGAGTTCGGGAAGTATCTCATCTGCTGCAACATCTTTCATCTCGCGGACGACAACAAACCTATTTTCGTCACTGAACTCAAAGGCGTCAGCGGCCTCGTCTACGATATGGCCGTCGGCGTTAGCGAAAGCTGATCCGCGACAACTCGTGTCCAGAGCCGAACAGAAGCTGATCTGGCGCGAGGTGCAGATTTTGCTGTATAGACGCCTGGGCTTGGTCTGGGAGCCGACGCAACTAAACTAGATCACAAACTTAACTAAAACAATGAGAAGGTTATTGCCGTACATAGATGCATGTTAGTAGAAGAGTGTATTTTTTGGAAGGGTTGTTTGTTTTTTTGCCTTTGGCCGGTGTTCTCTTTGATTGACCTTTTTTATGAGCTTTAATGACTTTAGAGTGATCCCGCGTTATCTTACACAATGTTTCTACTCTTTCTATTGTTTCTATTAATATGTCGTCTTATAGAAAGTTACCCTGAAAACGACATGTGACATGGCTCACGCTCATACTCTGTCGTATGGTTCATTATTGTTAAGAATACTTGCTGTATAAATAAATTGCAGAAGGCTCCGCGGCCCTTTGTCAAAATAACACGGTGAAATTTGTTTCCGTCGCGAGTGACTGGTTCTGTGCGACTAATAGACCTCCATCACATGTCGCGGATACAATACAGCGAATAGCGATCGAGATCAAGGAAACATCCGTTACATGAGCTTTTCGGCCAGTCCCTTTATATGCTTGTTTTGCATCATGATGGGATGCGCTCGAGCGAGATATGCTGTTCTCAGTCGTCCGTCACCTCGCCAAAGGCATTTGTGATTGCGTGTAAAAGCGACGATCCTGCGGCTCTACATAGTAGGCGCGGTGACAGGGAGTACGGGTCAGGGATCGAAGTTTTATCTGGATGTCGATCGATTTCTATTCTCGGGCTTGATAGTAAACGACCCCCTAGCATGTCGCATCACCCGTAGGAATATAGAACGTTTGAATAAACGGAAAAGGGCGGCATGGAATGGTACATTCACGTTCACAAATCCGCGTCTATCCAAAACTCGAGCTCGATCGGTCCAAGAGAGACCGCGTCCGGAGCCTTCGGATTATCGCCATGACGTCACCCACCTAAGTGGCTGTGCGCGTCAAATCATCTGAACCTCCAAACAAACAAGCTGTGGCGGTGTGGCAGTGCATCGCTCGGCGCTGTCATCCACTCACCACCGTCCCTCGGGTTAAGCTTAAATAGAGCAGAGCATCTCTCATCTGAATCTTCTCGTCATCGATCAAGCTCGTCACATCGCCTTGCTTTTCTCTTTCAATCGACTACCCTTCGAACAACATAAAAATAAATCAGTAGTTCAAATGGCGTTTACTCCTTCTGATATCATCAAGCTCATCCTTGGTAAGAAGTTCTGTTTTGCTGGGTCTGACGGCTGTTGTCCGGAAGGGGAGTGGTTGTAGTTTGCAATCACACACCCATAATCGAGACATCGGATCACGAATCATTACCTTTTTTATGACTAACGTGTCTGCCTGCGATCTTTAGCTTTCATCCTCCCCCCTCTCGGAGTCTTCCTCGAGACCGGCTGCGGCGGTGATCTCCTCATCAACATTGTCCTCACCATTCTCGGATGGGTTCCGGGAATCCTGCACGCCTGCTACATTGTACGTACCGTTTGATATCCCCATTATTTGGATATTTGGTTTCTTTTCTACATCGTCTGGATGGTGATGGTTAACATCCTATGAAACAGATTTTCAGATATTGAGTCGACCGAAGAAAGTTAAAAGGAGGACAAAACCCCGACCTAAGGCATTCGCATTTTAATTTGGAAAGAAAATAAGTTATGCAGGGAGGTGGAAATTTTTTTTTTTCGGTGGGGGCGGGGGAGGGCGTGTCTTGGATCTTTGTCTTATTTGTATGTCGTTAATATGATATGTATTGTGCATGTGTTATTATGGTAAATGCCATATACGGTTTTTTATTATCTATTCTAGTGCTTCCTTTTTTTTTCCACACTTCCTATCGGAGCCCCCGCCAGAAATTATTTTTTATTTTACAGGTTGGGGTGAACTTTGGCGGGGAGGAAATTAGGTAGAAAAATAAAAATCGGGCAAAGTGGGATATTCTTTTACCACTTTTGCCTCCAACATTAATAATTACATTATGGGGACATTCTGTTAGCGGAAATAACTCGGAATTAGTTGTTCCGTCCGAATATCCTGTTTATATTGATTTAACACACTTGGAATTGTGAAAAATTATACCTTTTTGACTTAATTTGGACTAGTAGTATTACCATTGTCTATTATCTTCGTGTATGTGACCCTTGTATATAACCGACCTATTACCAAACCATCGAACCAATAACCAAACCATATTCTAGTGGGAAAATGCAACTATATCAATGCCCTCTCCATATATACATCATGGCAGACCTTCCATTCCTTCTCGACGTCTATACTTCGCCCCTTCACAGGCAGCTCTTCTATCTCGCCTAGGGCCTCCAGTCCGCCCTGTGTTCGGAATAGGTACCACATGACTATGTTCCCCCACAGCGCCGCCATCGGTCCGTCGGCGAAGTGCACGACATCTACGTACATGTCGTAGTGCCCGGCCACCAACCTGCCATACTCCATTACCTCGACATCCAATTCCTTGCACACATACCGCGACACCCTGTCGAGATCGTAGATCGCCATGTTCTCCGTCCCGTTCGACCGCTGAGTCAGGCCCCGAAACAGCAGCGGCACGTCCGCCCCAAACTGGTCACGCAGCATCTGAATCACCTTCGCGGTGCGGTGCATGAAGAACCTCAGCTCCTCCCAGTTCAACGGCCGCAGCATGTCGATCTCGTCGCTGTGCTGGTTCTTCGGCAGCTTACCCTGCGACTCCAGGAGCGCCGTGTGCGCGTAGCCAAACATCATCTGGTCCCAGAGCCCGGACTGGTAGAGAATGAGGTCCGGAGTGCGGCCGTTGGCGCCGACCACGTCGGGCAGCGTGGGCAGGAAATATTTCGTCCAGCGGGTTTCGATCGGAATATCTTTTGTCGGAAGCCACCACCAGGGCGGCCGGGATGTGTAGAGGGAGGCGACGTGCCCTGAGGAGGCGTTAGTAGGAACCGGAGAGAGGTAGTGTGGTGCGCGTGCGGTGTGTACTGTGTGTCAGACCGGGGACAGGCGTGCGACTCTTGCAGCAGAGATTCTTTTCTGTCTCCAAGCCGCCTACCGCGCACGAACTGGACATGGTATAGGTAATATCAAGTCACAAAATAGTATCGTACTGCAACAGGTTCAACACGCACCACACCACTGACTGAAAATAAAATAAAATAAAATAAAATAAAATAAAAAAATAAAAGAGGCACTCACAATGCGTAAACGTCAGGTTCAAATACGTGATTTTGCAACTCGCCGTCGTCTGGAACCCCGCAGGCCCATGGGCGAACGCGCCGCCAATCTCCCTACACATGTACTTAGCCATGTACCGATCTATTGAGTCCGCAACAAGTAGGATCCTCCTGTCGCGAACCCAGTCCGTCCGCGCCTCCAGCTGCTTCTTGTACCGCTGCTCGACGGCCGAAAGTTTCTGTTTCTGATTGACCGACTTGTCGTGGAGCGCCCAGTTCTCCGCGAGGTCGCTCATCCAGGAATGCGGAGCAGTATCGAGGACTTCGTCAGGCGGCAACGCGTCGGGAAAGAGGACGTGCGTGGAACCATTCTTGACCGGGAAGGCGGCCGTCTCGGGGGAC
This sequence comes from Lipomyces lipofer, assembly GCA_003705915.2. NCBI lineage: Eukaryota > Fungi > Ascomycota > Lipomycetes > Lipomycetales > Lipomycetaceae > Lipomyces > Lipomyces lipofer. The sequence continues at coordinate 20,909 of PPJX02000047.1, read as the reverse complement.
GTCCTGCTTAATGCTCCCGGCAAGAATGGCACCCAGGTCGTGCCTTTGAAGTCCTTCTTGTCGGCGTAGTAGAGGTAGCCGGAGTGCGCGTACGGGTTACTGCAGCGGGTCTGGGCGAGGACCTCTAGGTGCTCGAGTTGCGAGATGCGGGGGTTGGGGGTGGTAGGGAGATGCGGCCAGTGGTCGATCGTCGAGAAGAAGACCGACCAGTAGACGAAGCCGAGGGACAGCGCGACTGCAAGACCAGAGAAATAGGCAAGGCCGACGAAAGCCCTCCGCGACGGAGCTAACACGGCCATGCTGGCGGCGGCAAGGGAACTAGAATTTCACCACAACTGAGCAGTATGCCGAATGGGATCAGGATCAAGGGGGGCCGCCTCGCAGCCCACAACCCTTCCCGTGAAGGAACGAGGATACTTTGAGCATGAATATCTACCACGATGAACCATATTGGAGCGGGGTACACGTGTTCGAGTGTAACTCAGCCGCAACATTCCTGTCAACTAGTCCTGTAACAGCTAGCGCCTTAATTATATTGCGCTTGTAGCTGACGTGCAGTATTACACTAGCTATAATAGGTTAGTTTTTGCTTAGAATTGAACTTAATAGGTCTATCAATTGCTTTCAGTCATTAAGTTCAGGGACGTTCCGTGCTTGAGGCTTGGCCAGGGTCAGGGCACATTCGGCCTCAGATCGTGTCCATTTTGAGGGGAAATTCCAACAAGGAAATTTCGTCCGGAATGGGGCGGTCCAAAGTACGATAATGTCAAAGGGGGGACTTACCACAAATCGGCTTGGTCGCGATGCTTTGTTGCCTGCGGCGTCAGATCGCTCGCGGCGCACTCCACACTGAATCTCGTACATCCCCCAGTCTCTGCTAACGATCCTCACAGTTTCTAATCTATACCGTCCTGGACATCCCCGCTTTCTACGACAAGTGCGACGAGATACGAGACGCGTTCAAGTGAACTGCCGGTGCTTAACTCAGCCGATCTTTGTTGCGTTTGAGTGCAACTACAAGCCGATTTATCACCATCGGACACCTATACGCAACGATGGGCTGCGGCATGAGCACAGCGGACGTCGAAGGCAAGGCCCGCAACGACGAGATCGAGAATCAGCTCAAACGCGACCGACTGAGCCAGCGCAATGAGATCAAAATGCTGTTACTTGGCGCGGGAGAGTCTGGCAAGTCGACAATCATTAAGCAGATGAAGCTCATCCACGAGGGTGGCTATTCGCGCGACGAGCGCCTCTCCTTCCGCGAGATCATCTTCTCAAACACGGTCCAGAGCATGAAGGTCATCATTGAGGCCATGGAGATCCTCGGCATCCGTCTACGCGAGCCTGAGAAGAATACCCTACACGCTCGGCTCGTTTACATGCTACCAAATCAGGTCGAAGGAGATGCGCTCGCGCCAGAGATCGGTACCGCTATATATTCACTCTGGCGCGATCCCGGTGTTCAAGAAACGTTCCGTCGGTCACGCGAGTACCAGCTGAACGACTCCGCGCAATACTACTTCGACGCAATCGAGCGCATCGCCGACCCCTTCTACGTCCCCAACGACCAGGACGTCCTCCGCTCCCGAGTCAAGACCACCGGTATCACCGAGACCACTTTCATCATCGGCGACCTTACCTACCGCATGTTCGACGTCGGCGGCCAGCGCTCAGAGCGAAAGAAATGGATCCATTGCTTCGAAAACGTGACGACCATCCTCTTCCTCGTCGCCATCTCCGAGTACGATCAGTCCCTGTTTGAAGACGAGACCGTGAACCGAATGACAGAGGCGCTCACGCTCTTCGAGTCGATCTGTAATTCACGTTGGTTCATTAAAACGTCGATTATCCTCTTCCTAAACAAGATCGATATCTTTGCCGAGAAGATCAAGATGTCGCCACTGGCTAACGTGTTCCCGGATTATGATCGTACGTCGCCTTATCTTTATTGTATCGGTTCTATATGCTAACTTCTCCCAGAGCCGAACGAATATGCCCCCGCGTGTGAGTACATCCTCAACCGCTTTATCTCCCTCAACAAAGCCGACACCAAGCAAGTCTACACCCACTTCACCTGCGCAACCGACACGTCGCAGATCAAATTCGTCATGGCTGCCGTGAACGACATCATCATACAGGAGAATCTCCGGGAGAGCGGGCTCATATAGAAATAAATAAGGGAGGCAAGAGATATAAAAGATGCTGGCACTGGGGAATTACTGTAATTTTGTTTCTGTTGGTTTATGGCGAAATGCGGGAACGGTCGGGAAATAGTAATATCGGAATATTGAGCATTGTTGCTTCCGGTTTCATTTTTGTTTAATTATTTTCGGTCTCAGTACTTTTGTCTTTGAAGTTTTCTTTTTCCTTTACCCTGATTTTATGGTGCCATTAATGTCTTGGTAAGACGAGTTCCAATATGTAGAGGAAATAGCTCACACATGAATTAATTTATATGGGCAAATACAGATATTGGCAGAAACACTTGTATTGCAACAAGCACCACATGTCTATCTGGTGCACACTAGCAATATTCATTGGATCAATCACAGCTATATGCATTTGAACTGAGGAATGACACATACTATATTCCGCGAGGCATTCGTTCTCCTGTTCAAATAGGAATCACGAGTCGTAGCTTGATCAGTGGCCGCAACGGTAAAAATCATTGAGCTCTCTTCTGGTATCTGGAATATACATGGCATGCGTCTAACCCATTCAGCCGGTAAAAGAGAGTACAAATACCAATTTCGGGATCAGCCCGGCATCGTGATCAAAACCGTCCTTAATTGGTGCCGGAAACTCAACATTCCAATCATGCGGAGTGATGACGGTCTTACGGGTTACGATGATTCGACGATTAGACGATGAAAGGAATGTTATACTTCAATCACACAGGAATATCGTGTTATCGGACGATGTAGTCCATTTCGCTCTAATTCTATGCTACTCGAGGCGCCCTCTTGTCCTGCTTCTGGTGTTCTAAAACACAAGCACGGGGTAAAAACGCGTGGGTGGGAACTGACTGACGAACCCCGCCGCACAGGGTGTCGGGTGATTGAGGGTTCACTCCGCCGCGACTCCGGTCTCGGACTTACCCGTGTTCACTCTCACTTTTATCATCACCGCTCCGGCTTCCTCGCTCACCTCTTCACACAGTTATTATCTCATCCCACATTTGATTCTCAACGGTTTTCATTAAACTTGGGTTACACGCGTGTGAACGGTGTGTTAGCGTATTATGATCAGATTGCACGCTAATACGACGATGCTGGGTTTCGCTAAGGAGCAGTAATCATTCGCATCTAATTTTAATTAAGATATCCAGTGGTACTGGACATATTCATCACTGACAGCTTGGTGACTTCTTAATTATTCTATTCATGAGGATATCAACAACACATACAACCATGGACTCAGCCTCTCCATCTACATCCTCATCGTCAGCTTCTCTTTCCACCACCCTCACATTCACGCCATCTTCGCACCCCTCCCCTACCCACCAACCATCTCACCTCGATGGCTCGTCAGACTGCTCATTTTGCTCTACTCCCCCGGGGCTACTCCTCTCCCCGCACAACCAGTGCCCCCTCCACCCCTCACCTGCCTCCGATCTCCGAACACCAGTGCCGTTGCCTTCCAGAGCACCAACGCCGGTCCTACAAGAATTCTACACCGGACCAAGTGACCGACAACTGTTGATAATACCGAAGGGAGATAGGGGACTGCATATACCTATATCACCGCAGTCGTGGCCGACCCAGCAGCTTCAGGCGCCAAATCAAGCTTCTCAATTTCCGATTTCGTGGCCGGAAGAACTGCGGCAGCCGTGGCCGTCTCCGTCTGCTGAGGACGCGCAGTGGCAATATCAACAACAGCATCATAATAACAGTCGTCATCACCAACAACAACCGCAGCAACAGCTACCAATGCAGCTGGCCGGTGCGGGCATGCAGGTGGACATACTAGCGGAAGCAGCTAAACGAGCGGAGATGGAGATCTTGGCAGCCGATATCAGTGAGATGCAGTTCTAGCCAGGGGACTAAATTCGACGCTATTTTTCCTTTGTATATCATTTGTTTGGCATGTAATAGTTTGAAGGATTGTCATAAGAAGTGGTCGATGTACGAGTATACATTACTGTGGTCGCTTTTTGTATTTCTTGTATTACTAGTATTTTGACGGTATAAGTGTGTATTTTGTGAGGATTCGTCTTGGAATGTTTTGTTTCCTTGTTATTTGCACGGATAAATAATCGCATATTCTTACCTTGGTGTTTGTTATCTACTCGAGTTCTTCAAAGCGGCAGAAGGACGTTCTTAATTCTCGGGACTTAACAATGTCTACAATACATTTATATCATCGTACTTGGTAGTCTACGACGACGCTCTTATTCTTCGCAAAACCAATGTGGACCAACTGGCATCCCGTTCCTGAGGTGCCTGATTTTGAGTATTTGCTGACCTCATCTCACGCTAAATTTTGTCTATTCGCGCGTTGGGAGATTCGCTTCCGTTCGCGCTAGGCTCTAGCTCGAACGTACTGCCGTGACTGTGCCATGTGCGTGCCGCACCAATACATGGAACATCCTGCAACACTCTGTTAGTTCTATAGTATACATGCGTGAAGGGGAAAAAGAAGCCGCAGTGCAGCTAAGCCTGGAGTTTGAGCAAGACGTCGAATGCTTGATGTGGTTGGCTTTGGGATCGTAATTGCTGTTAGCCTTCAAGATCTATTTCAAATATCAAGCTATACTGCTTCGAGAATGGCAAGTCTTATTCACATGTCGACATTTTTTTCTTTTTCTTTTTTGTTTCCTAACTTCCTTCGTGACGACAGGCCGGAAGTTTACCCCATCACGCCGAAGCCTCCACGTTCTCGGCCGGTACTCCGAAATCCGTGCTCTACTCGACCGCCCTCTCCTCTGCGACCTCGCTCTTCGAATCCCAAACCTTCTGGCCGAGCAACCTCGCCAACGCAGCGTCCCTCCTCTGGCACGCTTTTGCTTCCCTCAACATGCACGTCAATTGGGCCGGTTTCTACGTCTCCGATCCGAAAGCCCCGACTGAGCGGCTTCTTTTGGGCCCGTTCATGGGGAATGTCGCGTGTCAGGAGATTCATTTTGGAAAGGGCGTCTGCGGTGCGGCGGCACGGGATAGGGAGACAAAGGTGGTCGGAGACGTGGATAAGTGGGAGGGGCATATTGCGTGTGACGGGGAGACCAAGAGTGAGGTTGTGGTGCCATTGGTGGATGCCGAGGGCGTGGTCAGGGGCGTGTTGGATGTGGATTGCTTGGTGATAGACGGATTTGGAGAGGAGGATGTAAGGTTTTTGGAGGAGTTTGCGAAGACGACGCTTGGGGCCTGTGAGTGGTAGAGGAGGCAGTTACCAGTTGTGGTAAAAGGTATTAAGAGATACAATAATGGGAAAAGGGCACGATATGGGTAAACGAATTACCGCGATGCCGTCGTCATATCCACAATTGTACTGGTAGCGTCAACTTTTTCTCCGGGGAGCTCACGGTAGGACTAAGTACGCCAAGGTAAACTTTGACGTATACGCAGCTCTTGGAATCCTCTGAAACTCAATAATTGGATAGGTTGATAACGCTTGACAGCTTCTGCGATCGTCTCGTTCGAGCTATGTCGACGCTCCACTCGGGGAAGATCCTTCATGCCCGTTTGCCAGCTTCGGTATGAAGCTTTAACAAGTTTCCATTGACGTCCACGTCCGTCTCTTCCCAAGTTACTGCACTATACTGAAGCCCGTTCATTTGAGTCCCATGGATCATGGCCCATTTACTGCTGCTAACAGTGTGGCCCGCGCTAGGACCTAGATCGCACTCACTTTTGTAACGCTATCGCACTGCTTTTTGTCAATTTCCGAACTCTCTCCGCCCGCGGTCCCCAAGCGACTGGGTACATCGAAGTTTTTCGACATTAATTGACTGTCTGAGCTGTGCCGGACCGGCGATACCCTGCACTTGTAGAAGATCATTCGAAAGTCAAGTTTTAAATTAGCAGACCAAAGCGGTTGGTCGATAGACATTTTGACCGCACAGAGATCGGAAGGACTTCAAGTATGGCTACGATATTTAACTCACCGCTATGCTACCACCCTTACTTTTTCGGAATCATCTTCTACATGACGTACATCATATCTTTGATAGCATGCGTACCTTGTGGCGCTCGTCAATCCGGACTGTATACAAGACAATCGCGAAGCGTACCACCAGGAGGTTTTGTCCACGGTGTATATATCCTGGCGGCTGCCTCGCTTGCGATGACAGTAATCACATACAAACAGGAAGAGATTTTGGGTTGGAGAGGAGATATGGTTTCAAACCCGGACCATCAAGTCTCGAATTTCATCTATCACCATCTTTCCACATAACCTTTTATCTCATTATGACTTGTTCGTGAAAAATATTTCTGTAAGTCATCCTCGCGGAACGTAAAACAATAGTAAAAGACACAATTGTATCAGAATCCGTCATAACCTATGTCGTAAATACAATTTCTTCCCAAATGTATCCCCTAAAACATACTAAAACCAGACCAGGAATAGATGTATCAAATGAATTCGACAAAAATCTCTATATATACATTCTAACGAACAAAATCTCTTAAATTCCTCCTTCGTCCCATAGTCCTTCCAGCCAGTACTATCCCTAACAAAATTTTCCTCTTCCCAGCCAACTCCTCTAAAATTCCTACATCTCCATGGAAGAATAGGTTAAAATGTGAACAATCCACTCCGCTTTTTCCCAAACGGATACACAGCCAACGTCGCCGCGAAAAGCCCAACCACAATGCCAATACTAATCTGAATCATATTCATGCCCACAATCCAAATACCCGAACTCAAACCGGCCGGTGACGAGGACGACGTGGTAGTCGTCGTCGTTGCCGCGCTGACAATAACCGTCGTCGCAGTCGTGAGCGTGCCGCCCGCGCCTGTGATTGTCGTCGTGATTGTCGACGAAACAGCCGAGGAGTTCGATACAATGAGGTCCGCGGTCGCCACTCCCGAGATTAGCGAGCCCTGCGACGCGATGCCCGAGGGAACCTGAACGAAAATGGCTGGAAGCATGGCCGCGAAGGCCAAGCCGTGACCGACGCGGGAGTACAGGTTTCCGAGGATGCCGATGACAAATGCGCCGATCGCCGAGGCCAGCTCCGCGGCCTGCGAGAAATGAAGGTTGGAGAAATATGACACGACGTAACCCGCGCCGGCGATGGAGACCATGATGGGGAGCTGTGTCCAGTGCGCCTGGTTTACGAGCGCGAGACCAACGGCGAACATAGGGACGAAAATGAACCGGAACCAGGGCGAGAGCTTGGCTGGACATTCAGTGCTGGAGGTCGCGTTGTGGTCCATCCAGCCATAGATGGCAGCACCGAGAGTGATGCCAAAGCCGAGAAAGACTGCGAAATAAGGTTAGCTGTGTTCTTCAGATGATGGCAACAAAACATAGCGAGAAGCTTACGTGAGTAAATAATCGCATAAAACATGCGCACCGATCCAGCGACTATATTCTTAGACTGCATTTCCAAAGCACCACAAAGAATAATGTATCCCGGTAGAATAAGAGCAAGCGCCCCTTGCGTAATGGCAGCGAAGCAGAACAGATTCGTCTCATCAATCGATCCGAACGCCCGACCAAGGAAACTGACAATGACTGACGCGGTGATTTCGAAAACATTGCTATACAGATCTGATCTAGGCGCGACGATAAGCTGCAGGAATCCCACGATGCAGCCGAGTAGAAAGGCGATGGGCATGTCGATCCATCGACCGCCGAACGCAAAAGGCGCGACCATCGCAGACGAAAAGCCAAAGATTAAGACGCAGAGCCATGGATGATACAGCAGTTTCGCCTTCATGATTTCGTCTAGTCTCTGCATCGCCTCCTCCACGCCTACGATATCGTGCACAACCTCTTTGTAAATCGTGTGTGTCTGATGCAGTTTTCCGAGATTGACGCCCTGCACGACCCTGACAAGCTGCATATCGGATGTATGAGTCGACGAGTCGCCGAACGAGACGATCATGCACCCAGGGATGTAGAGGAACTGACCATCGATTTCGAGAACACGCGACGTCATCTTCATGTACTCTTCCAATCTGTGGGTAGGGGCACCGTACAGCATCAAGGCGCGGCATAGCTTGAGAATGAACCGCTGGCGCTGGAGGATCTCAGCGATGTGGACCGTGATCCTGATCTGATCCTCGAGACGCGTCTTGTGCTTCTTGCCGCGCTTGACGCCTTTCCCCCCAGCACTAGAGTAATTGTGAGGCGAGAGCGGTCGACCTGCAGCTGCAAGCGCATTACCACTTCCGACAATTAGTCCAGCGAGCGAGGAGGTAGACGCGTTCGCAGACCGACTGTACCACTTTCTTGTCGGTGTCGTTCGCCCGCTCGGCGACACTGTAGGTGACGTACTGGGTCCATACGGATCGAATGAATGCCGCGACCCAGTGAGATGTGGCTGCTGTTGCTGTTGATCATTGTATAGCTTCAGCAGCGACGACAAGATACCACCCTTGACATGCGACGGTGGTGGAACGTAATCCTCACGCTCAATAGGCGTCTGCTGCCCTGAATTCATATGCTCTGTCTCGACCATAAACCCCCGGTCGGACGTCGGAGTATCCAGCCCGTTGAGCTTAAGCGTATGATGCCGCACCAGCTGCCGTGCCTCTTCATGTAGCGGGTCAGTCTCCTCGTCATTATCCTGTTTCTCCAAATGTCGCAGCTTCTCCAGCGCCAAATCAGGGACGTCATCGTGCATCGGATCACGCGAGCTCAAAACCGGGGAGCTATTGACACTCCCCGGTGCGGACCGCGTCCCCGAATTGAGAAGTGCATACCGGCGCTGCCGCGCCTCGTTCTCTTCGTCTAAGTCGACTTCCGCATGCTTCTCGTCATTCTCGTCCTCCTCCACCAACACCTCTGACGGAAAACTCAGGCGCTTGGACACCCCGACCGGCGGGGTGGTGATAATCTGGGGCGGGGCGGGCGAGGGAAGATCACCGAACTCTAGCTGGAGATTGACAGCCGAGCTATTGGGCGAGTGAAGCGGCGAGTTGAGCGGCGAGACGCGTAGAAGCGACGATCCCGACGGCAGTCGCTCGTGTGATGGTCGCCCCCCCGATCTTCCCGCGCCAGCGCCCCCCAGTGGCGACATTAGCTGTCCTGATAGATAGCTCGCCGTGGGTATGTCGAGGTCATCGCGGGGATATAGCACCGAGCCCGAGGACGGGTCGTTGCCTGCGGGGAAGCGCACTCGTAGTCGTGGGTCGCGCGGCGATCGCTGTGAGCCTGGCGAGATACCGCGCTCACGGGACGCCGAGCGCGACCGGGGGGCCATGGAGGAGTGTAGTGCTAACGCTGCCGGTCTATGACGAGATCGTGAGGTATTCGTGTCGCCATTTGTTGAAGACGTGGGCAATGATGTACTCGATGCTGTTGGCGAGGTCGGTGTCGGTGGAAAAGTTTCTGCGATTGTCGGCGTTGACGCGGGCGACACCGAACTAGAATTTTGGTCCGACATCGCGCCTCGTGTATAAGAAAGAGGAGCCAAGGGTCCTGAGGTGATGAAGAAGTGAAATGGAAAGGTGGATCTGCCCTGACTTGGCCAAAACGCGACGGAGGCAAATGCCCCCCACTGTCAGTGGCATGGGCAAGGGTACACTCGGACCGTGGAAATCGGCCCACCAAAGACCAGGAAGCAAAATGTAACGACACGTATCTGAGGAAGAGAAACAGAACACAAATCAGATCAAGTCGTAATATACAATGTATATATTTGAGGATTTCTTATTGTAATTGTAAATTTCTAAACGTCGATCATGGATAGCGTATAATGCGGAGGCATCTAAACAGAGTACCCCTCTTGCTGGATTTAAGGTCTAACTGGAGTCACTAAACTGGTAGACAACGAGCGGTAGTACTCTACTGCTCGACGCGGTGGTCACATCCCCACGATACACATTGTGCCGATGGGCCACTGTGTGATACTGTTACTGAAAAGTTCAGGGGTACAGGTCCAACTTGTACCTTATCCACACGTCATCCGTGCTTGCGCCCCAAGCCTCGTAGAACTTGCGCTTTTGTGCAGCTATGTACGTTGCGCCATGCCCCGTTAGTCGAATGAAAATGTTACTATGAAAAGCAACAAACGCGCGAATCAAGGCACACAAGTAGCGCTATAACTTGTGATGGGTCACCGGAAGTCCGGAAGAGCACATATTGTCGATCGAGTCCCCATTCCGTCGGTCTGAAACTTTCGACGCACATTGACGGTCGGTGTAGAACAGGAATTTACAAGTCCCACTGCGGACATTGATCGAGACAAATGCAACAAAATCTCGTGCCTCTGCAAAATTGAGGTGTCGCTGTGAACGGCTGTTAGAGACAACTTGCTCGGCATTCAGAGTGTACAATTTCAAGAAGAAACCCGTCCGTAGGTAGGAGGATTCCGTATTAGTAAGGCGTAAAGGCCGAATGGTGATCGAATGTTTACCTAGCTGTCAGGACCACATGTAGCCAAGCCATGTTATCACACAGCAATCAGAGTTCACTAGAATCTGCTCTGCAATGTGTGCACGCACAATGGGTTTGGACTTGTGGGATCCCATATTCTGTGCCGTCATAATCAGAATGGAAACGTCATGTCAAGACAGGAAGTCATTACAACGCGGTATTCTAATTAATATTGCGCTCGAAATTATATATAATACAATGAAAGGAAAACAATCATGCCATCACAATACACATCATAAACTCATTAAATCAGCTGAAGAATGCAAATTCCATGGACCAAGAAAATATATATACTACAGGACAACACTATTAAATGCATTTCTAATTCTCATCCATTTACTCATATGACTTACGCCATCACACCGTTAATCCATTCACTCCCTCCTCCACCTCCTCAATCTCGCTTTTCAGTCCCCACAACTTCTTCTCATCACCCTCAACCCATTCTTTCGACCATACGCCCTCAACGACCGGCCTTCCCCTCTGCTTTCGCGAGAATCGTGCAATTCCAACCGCCTTGAAATTAAGATCCGCATTCACAGGCTTTTTGAGTTCCTCCAGCGTAATCGGAATAAGCGGGTGCCTCACCGGCGCATAAGGATTCGCATTGTTAGCCATAGCCACAGCAGCATCAGTCGTCGTCGTGCCTTCACCCGCCTCCAAAACACGGTACTCCTCATACTGCGTTGACATGGTCCCCGGCGTTGGCGTCGTCGCCTTCTTCCCCTCCGCGAAACTACCCTGCAGTCCCTGCCCAAACAACGGGGACGGCGAGGATGACGACAAACTAGACGCCTTCTTGTGACCCTTACGCCTTCCACTCTTATTGCTCGCCCCATTCTGGAGACTCGGCGTGCTCCCATTGCCGAGAGAGTACATCCTCTCAACGCCCATATCCTGCTGTTGTCCCGGACTCAAAAAGCCAGAATTCCCAGAATTCCCGGCCCGGTTGAACTCATACCCGAGATGGTACGGCGACGCAGGCGATCCACTCATAAACCTGCCTTGCGGCTTCGGTGACGACGACAGCGTCGGCGGGCTTACAAACGCCTGTTGCGACTGCTGCGACTGTTGCGACTGCGGCGACGGCACAAGCCAGACATTGCCGTCGTGGTCCCGGTAATACTGCATTGGCTGCTGCTGCTGCTGCTGCTGCTTCAGGGCCGCATTCATCATCGCCAGTTGTATGCGCTGCTGCTGCTGCGCAATCAACATGCTAGTCGCCATCAACTCCTGCTGCTTAGCTTGCAGCGCGGCGTACACCATCGGATCAATCTTCTCCTCCCCCTCCCCGTCAGCCAGGACTCCCACGTCGTCCGTGTCGTCTGAACTTGCCGGCGAGTCCAAGGAGGGCGAAAACTGCGACTGCGGAACGTACGGCGCGGTGGAGTATTTCGCGGCGTTGTACCTTGGCTGCTGATGACCCTGTGGCGTGGCGACTAGGCCGGGAGGATACGGCGTCCGTGGAGCATGTTGACGCGCGTGATTCTCGCCGTGGCGCGATGTGCGGAGACCCGAGAGGAGCGACGTCCGGGACAGCGACTTGACGGGTGACGGCGAGAACGTGATGCTCGGAACGGTGATGCAGGAAGGTGACTCGACTTGAATCGGGGGTGGGCGGTGGCGTGGGGAAAAGGTGCGCGCGGTGGGGTTGGTGTGTCGAGAGGAGGACATGCTGCGATGTAGAACTGATTATTAATTATCGATAAGTCTTGCACTTGTAAAATATGTAGTGAAATTATGCTGATGGCAAAAAGCAACTTTGACTCCGGAGTACTGATGCGACCAAATAATTATGCAATATTGATGGGTAAAGAATGATGGTTATAACTGGCGACTTGTAAACCGGACCTGATTGGAATCCAAAAGGACTGAAGGGCACTGATATATTGAGCAACTGAATGAAAGCTGCTGAAGTCGATCTCCTGGCAGTCTTCCTTCCAAAAAAAAATTTGGCAAACAAAATACTAATAGCAACGAAGTAAAGGGGCAAATATAGGAGAGCAATAAAAGAATCTAAACCCAACAAAATAAGAAAACAAGAACACAAAGGAAAGAACCGGCTCTAAAAGATGCCTAAAAGATAGCGAAAAGTAAGAGGATGGCGAAGTTAGAAACGCAAGCGAGAATAGCCTTAAGCACGGACTCGATGACGAGGGGCGACTAAGTCTGGGGGGTTGGGCGGGCGACATATACGTCAAAACAAGCAAGCTTTATGGCGCAATACAAGCTCAAACAGTGCACCGGTTTCAGATTGGAGGGTCAGGGCGTAATTCGCCAGGGGTTCATTGTTGCCTTATCCTCAGACCATAGGTCGAAAAGGGGATGGAGTCAATAGAACTCATGTAGCATACAACAAGAGCATTATCTCTGACCTGTCAGATCATGTATCCTGCTCATGCGGAAATGATTTGAGTCCCGCACGCAATAATATACACAATTCAACACCAAGTTGGCACATGCCGAGGACGCCGGCAAAAGGCACCGCGATGCGACGAACTGGATCTAGAAGTTAAATGTAGCTATTTCCCTCAACATTATACACATACAACAATCCTAACGAAGGAATACATAAAAAGGAGCTCACTTGTTGATTAAAACATGTATAGTAACCATACAAAAGAGAAATCACTGAAAAATTCCAAGGAACTATACTTAGTCTACATAGATTCGCAGGTCCAGCTACCAGGCCAAAACAAACTTTTTACACAAGAATCGCCAAATAAAAGAACAAAGACGGAACATCCAAGCCGTCCAGTCCAAACTTTGATAAATTAGTTAAACAAGCCCAAATGCTTAGGATATATATACGCAATCACATATCGTACATGCCGCCTCAGTGACGAAATGGAAAGTTGCACAAGAACATAAACTGCCGAAGGGGGAAGAAAATCAAATGCAAAACATGAAAATTACAACCACAAAAAAGAGCTGTAGAATCCCACCGAACACCATTCACCATCGCTAATATCATCGATCACCTTGTAATTCCACCGCCTTCATTGTGCACAGCTGTGCCGTGAATATCGGTCACATTCTCCTGCATTGGCAAAATTACCGGACTCGATCCCTGAGCTGGAGTGTTACTCGCCGACGCGACAACTGATGCGGCAGCCGAAGCGGCAATAACCCCCCGTTTCTTGATGAGTTTCGCGTGGTCTATTCTCCTGTTGTTAGTTCTTTACTTGCGGTCAAATCCTGCACAAGAAAATGATGGCAACTCACGCAATCCACAAGCATTACACAGTGTCCTCGCCCCATCGGGTCCTCGTCTCCACTCCGGCGTCTCCGAAATCCCGCACTGATGACACCGACTCGGCGGTACCCCCCTTGCACGTTTCTTGCTATTCGAAGGAGTAGAAGTAACGGCAGGTTTTTCCTCCTCATCCACCCCTTTCCCGTTCCCACCAGCCTCCACGACAGTCGTCGCTGCGGCGGCCGCTGCCGCCGCCGCCAGCCTATGCATCTCGTCGGCTTCCACCGCGTCCCGCCACGCATGCAAAAAATTCGCATTCTCCTTCGCCCTCAGCATGATATCTTCAATCATCGATAATGACGGTGATGGCAGCGGGCTTGCGAGTCCGGGAATAGCCGTTCTAGTCCCTGAAGCATCCATTGCCGGCGGTGAGGGAGCATACTGGGCGATGAAATGATATATGTGTGAAGAGTTTTCCTGTACGCGTTCGATACTGCGGCGGTATTCCGTGATGGCGCGCGCACGATCTATCGCTTCTGCGTGGGAGAGGGGACGCTGCTGCTGCTTCTGATCGAAGGCTACTTTCGGAGTGGATACGCTGCTGGTGGAGGCGGTTGCGGGTGATAGCACTGATGCGGGATATCGTTTGGGACCTGCTAGCGATGGCAAGCGAGACCGCGCGAGCCGATCCTCCTCGTTGTCTGACTGTGCACGATCGGTGTCGGGTGCGACTTGAATGGGCGGTAGCACGGCACGTTGTGCTGCTTGTGCGGCGGCGGTGTCGCCAGGCGAGGTCGCTGCGGTGACTGTCGAGCTCGCGGAGCTGGATGCAGGAGACCACGCTGACGCGAAAGAATCTTTCTTCCCCGCCGCTGATGTTGACGAAGTCGCCCAAATTGCCGGATCTGACGGCCGCTTGTCCCAGATTAGCACCGGACCTTTCGTCGGCAATAAACGCGGTGCCGGCCCTGGATCTGTGAGGTATGATGTCCGACCGGACGGCCGCGCATCGTAGGATGCTGGGCCAGTCGGGTCCCGGTCCCGGGAATACGAGGTTGCAAGGAGAGACACCGCGTCGAACGAAGGGAGCATGGCGCGGCGCGGTGGCTCGTTTGCTGACAAGGATACTGAGGAAGGCGCCGGCGCATGAATATTCGGTGACGCGAGAGATTGCGACGGCGCCGGAAACATCACGGGATTGTTCATTTATATCGTCGCAGATCGTATTGACGGCCACGAAGAGGAGCGCATGTGTTGGCAAAAGTGCAGTCAATCAGAGTTGCGTCGGGTTCCAGGTGTATTGAGAAGCAGTGGAGAGACCTCGAAGATATGAGACGGACTGAAGGATGTCGGAAGTGGATTGCAGCGTCCACAAATTAAAAGACGACGTTTCAACTCTCCAGACCTTGCGTGGAAAAAGACCAAAATTGCGGTTATACTCGTGGGGCAGACTGTGGAGAATTAAAAAGCAATGTAGATCTCGATCGTGGCCGCAAAGGAAAAAAGCCCTATCTGTAGACAGCTGGGCGTTGATCACTTCAAATATGCCGATGAGCGGTAGAGAGGACTGCCGCGGAGTAATTATCCGATCTGTGATTGTTAACCGTTTTGACGACGGATCTAAAAATTAGAAAGTGATGCATAATTTTTTCAGAATGGTACGCACTCAACTGCAGAAAGAATAGATTCGAAGTACCCCAACCAAGTCAAGGATGACGTGCAGAAAATAGTCAGATAAAGTCAATTGTCGGTACACAGTACTCGGCTCCGCAGAGATAAGGGACGGTAGCACGAGACCCTAGCTTTAGAAGAAAATCAAAGGATGGCCCTGATCGACCTCGAGAGCCGACTTGTATGCGTCGAGAGTTAGTGAGAGCGTCACAATCAGGTCCACGTAGCGACGGCGTGTCGAGGGCGTGGACTCTTCGTTCTCAGGGCTAGGGTGCTGATCTGAAGGGCCGTCGGAGTTCGGCTGTGGGTGGCGGGCGGGCTCCAAGTTTACGACGAAGCTAGAGCACAGCTCGGTCGTCAGCGATCGCCAATTGGTGATGATTCGCCTGAATTCTCTCTCACGTCTGAGAGTTCGTTGAGGCGAAGGGGGTGGGGGAGGGGGAGGGGGACAGCTCAGCGGGTCAGGTCTATGTCAGAGTCCGGTCCCAAACTATATGAGCGATTCGGAGCAGCAGGTGTAGTAGGTGTTACGGAAGAAAATAACTAGATTTCTTACAGATCGTGGCTGGCTTCGGATGTGCGAACGGGCGCAGATCGTGACCTGCCCGCTTTTGGCGGGGGCCAAGTATGAAATCGGGCTCAATTGGAGGTTAGTTTCAGTTGCGGTGCAAAAGGCGGCGGGGTTCAGGGTTCGGCATCCAAGACACCGCTTTTTTTTGGTACCCGTCCAACAATGTACTCTTGCCTGTACCTTTTTTGCCTTCGGAACATCCCGGATCCGTTCCTTGAATTAATCTCCACTGCACATACATCTCGCTCTGACCTACAAACTGCTACTCAATGGAGTGTCAGTCTATCGACGTCTTTTCCACAATGCGCCCGCACTCATTCATCCCAAGAACGCTGTGAAGGATATGCGAGAATGTCACTCTGACGAAGTTCGGTCGGCGAAAACTTTGTTGGCAATAATATGGCTGCACCGCATCGTCGGTCCTAGTCCCGACCTAAAGTTATGTCGATCGATGCCCACTTGTCCCCATCAGCTTGTAGCTCGTGTGGTTCTCCCAACGGCTTGTTTGCAAGAATGATCCGATCTGGACGCTTGTGTTCGATTGTGGTCTCTTCTCGCTGCGACCCGAAGAAGCATATTGGAACTGCTCCCTAATGTATGCGCTGGCATCCGTGCGGATACTTTGCCGCAACCGGTCGTTGCGGCCTTATAAAGCTGGCCAGACTTGAGTGTACCTACTAGTAAAGCACACCTTCCTCCTACAAACGTCGTCTATCTTCCCGTACAGTTTGAGTTCGTGACTAATGCCTGGCACGGAGTTGTTTGCGTGCATGAATCAAAGACCAAACAAGCGCAGTTTTTAAATGCTCTATCAGTTAGCATATTATTGTTCTTGCCGACTTTTATACATTTGAGCATTGTACGTTGGACTGCATAGCCCTATACCAGCTGTATACTAGCTTCCAGTCAAGTTTGTCACATCACTTCCGTGCGAGTATCCAGGAACGCACAGTTATCTGCCCGTGACGAACCGAAAACCTTCTTTTCATGGGGACCCATACTAATACTCCGCGTCAACTCGATGGGCGTCTGCACCAGCCCGTCCTGCGTTTGCCTCCTTGTTCCGAATTGCTGGATAGGCCGTGCGGCTGGCAGTACGCGCCATAATCCTGTCATGCTATTGTACCAAGAGAGAACGTACATAATACTGTCTTGCCCTCTCCGTCAGATGCCAGATTGGCCTCCCTCTGTTCCAATAATGGCGTCCGATCTTTCTTATGGATCAAGATTATGTCGAACATTCTGGCACGGACTCGTTTAATGGCGCATTCCTTGGGCAATATAATTCTCAACCGATCGATCTCACATTGACCGATCTGTCCTAGCTCCTTCATACGCACTGCACGTAGAGTTTCATGCGTTAAAGTATATTCAATACTGCCCATTCGTCGGCCCAACTCGGCTAAACCGATTAGTAGTGGTGCCTGGCATGCGGAATGCATGCAGCAAAATCTACGGTCCCGAGTTATATTGTATTGAATTTCTCACCAGATCCCTGCGATCCGCCGATCAATCTGCCAAACGCATAGATCATCATATATCGGATTGTTTGAGTACTTCAATTCTATGAATTTAAATTGTCTGGTCAGAACGGACGGGAAAAATGCTCGTTTTCTGTTTCTCCTTCTCGCTCACGTTACCATTCAAACAAGGAGAAATTTTCCACTATTTCCATTCCTATTTCGGCAGATTGTAAACCACTCAAACAAACCCAATGAAAATATTGTGGAAAAAGGAAGAATAATGTCCTGAGTCGACCTCTGTAGGCATGTGATATATCAATCGTTCCAAGGCCGACATGCCTGAGGAATGTCACACTGGCCAGCATCGAGTACCGACTGACCGGCGGCGTCCCGCTCGTCCAAAGCCGCTACCCTGAATCAGCTTGTCCTCCACGTGTCCTCGGTTAGACGCGCAGGAACGCCAGGAACGCATCAGCCCGAGAATTCTCTCCTCGCAGTAAGGCACGGCCAGGTGCATCGGTGCCATGCATGTCTCGGATCGTGCATTGGCGAATGAGCACCGACCACATCTTCGGCCATCAACAAGCGATAGTACAGGCCCAGAACAATGTGGTTGTCTGTTGTAATTGGCCGAGCGCTCTTACACCCTGGGGATATAAGTGCAGGATGAAGATATTGATAATTATAAGAAACGAAAAGAATACCAAAAATTTGGCTTGGGAAATATGCCGGTAACAAAAGAAGCTCACTTGCTGGCGATGCCGGTAGATGTCCGTCCTTGCGAAAATGAGGAGTGGATCCGCAAGCTAATCTGTAGACTTAGGATCTTATTATTGTCGTTTTAATTGCTGCCATGCATGCAGCAGAGTATCAAGCAAACATATTAAACCGATGCAACGGTTCTAACTGATAAAAATGCGCGTCTGCGCCATGCAGGACTAAGGAAGAGCACAGACGCACTTACATACGGCCCACATGCATTCATCGTCGCACGTCGACGTCAAGACGCAACAGAGGACAACAATGAAATTAATTAAACCGGGTGCGTCGTGGGACGGCAACAGGGACTCGACGAAAGATTAAATGTGTAGTCGCGGATAAATGGCCTTTTTCCTTACTACTCTGGCGGGTTTGGGCAAAGTCAAATACATTCACGGCCGAAAGACACACCCACTTCTACAACAAATATTGCAAAGCGCAACAAGGCACACGAACAAACGACAATAACCAAAGAACAAAATAGAAAGCGCGTGTAAATCAAGGACGACCTCGGACACATAAGACAACGCGAAACACATGGAGCTGGTCCGGCCCGACCGTGCGCGTGTGTTTGGAGAGTCCCCGCACACAGACTGCCCTAGCCCGATGAAGTGTATTCACAACCAACGTCGCTGCAGATCGTCCAGACAACTCTGGCGGCCTCGAAGACTTTCCGTAGACTGCTTGAGGCTACCAAACTCCCCATATCACAGATATGGTACTTTCGTTATTGTCAGATTGAATTCCGGACAGCGACGGAAATGTGTCTCGTGGTAAGCAGACAAATTCCGCTAGTTTTACTGGACTGATCACAAGAGCGATGCCCTATGTCTCTCTAGGTCCGGTAACGTGATCGGCAATCCAGCGGATCAACCCAGCGAGCGGATCACTAAAATAGACCATTCTATTTATTTTTCGAAATAGCAATCCACAGCGAAGATATATAACATTATAGCCACAATAAAAAATATTCTTTATCCAGTTTACATGTACGGGAGTTATGTCCGACCTCTATGCAACGCCAACATCACCTGTTATTACTCGTTGCATCTAGAACTGGGGTCCCCTGGCTCTTCCTGGACCATTTCTTCCTGACGTGGTGTATGCCGTTGACCTTCTGCTCCGGTCAAAATAGTATTAGAAGTAATAAATGATCTAGAAGCTTTGCGCTGCTGTAAGTTGGTCATTTAAATCCGCGCACTTCTTCATCTGATCAACTGCGACATTCGTTGGACTGGGTCTGTGATTTGCTAGTTTGCCAAATTGAGGTGGTAATCGAGCAGCTCCCTAGCCTAGGCTGAACTCGGATGTTTCTGTTCCATGCACGTCACCAAAAATTAACCTTCCGGCAGAAACTGCTAGGCTACTATTTCAGATTCTTGACGCAGTTGCATCGCATCCTGGCGAACGCGCATTGATCCCGCATTAGCACCAATACATGTCAGATCATTTGACACTTTTTTTTAAGTCAAGTCGGCTAAAACCTCTCAGTCGGACATACGTCTTGCAGAAATAAAAACTCTGTTCCTTTGACTCGCAGTCAGCGAGATTGCGCGCATTATAATCGACGACATAAACAAACTGTACCGTACGTACTTGATACGTCGCAGCTTCGGTATTTACCCGGCGTTTAAGTACGCTTATCTTGTGATTTGGGAAATCGTTCATTTGAGGAATGAAGATTGTTTCAGGCACGCATTTAATGGCGAATCTACGGCCCCTTGGTTGATCAGCTGATCCACTGTGTTGTAGGTTTATGGTTTTGCAAGAATTATAATATGTATTTCGGAAGTTGCGGAAGCGTTACTCATTTTCGCGGCCTCCAATTGTATGTAACTTTGTCATGTCGTTCTGGAGTTGCATCGTTTTACGTACACCATCTTGGGGACTTTCAGAGTTTAGTTTGAATCCAAAGAAATTATATATAAGATGTAGCATATCAAAATACGGCTCGAGCTACATATTATTCCAGGGACTTTAATCCCATCACGCATGGCGGCCTCAAATGCACTTGCTTGTTCGCTAAGTACTAGATCTCGTCGCTGGAAAGATTCAAATGCAACGCCCTTGCATTAAAAACCCAAGTCGATGTAAACGAATCTTCGGCCGCTCTGCTCTTCGAGATCTACTGGCCGAAATGATAGCTTTTCCAGCATGCATAGATGGTCACTGCTTCCGAGGCTTGGAATTGTGCAGGATCTACGGTACTTTCCGGGCATTTTTATTGAGGGGTAACGTGCATCCATCTACATGAGCAGAATCTCATTTGATTACGTTTACGGTAATTTGACGCCACCATGCAATATTGGTGATGGACGCAGCACAGTATTGTTGGCACACTGCATTTAATATTCGAAAATTTGAATTAGGGATCGGCGCAGATGTGCAGTTAAGTTACAGTTACAGTTAGTAGATTTAGCTGCAGTTAAGTTATGTTACTACCTGTAGATTTCAGTTACTGCATAACTGCCAGATAATAAGGCTTACATACATGACAAATAGTATTCCCGTAACAACATTAGCATTCTCATAGTTTCAGCATTCATCCTGTGCCGTCGTAATCCTAATAGATCTCTTCCCCCAGAGAATAAACGTTCTACAGAAACCTCTGATCCAGGGATTGCTAGAAAGTCACGAGCAACTTGGGCCATGCAAGGATACTCATCCTTGTGACTATTCCACCAAGAAAGCAACCAA